>OZ023315.1:28155286-28399397 GCA_964007375.1 Ophion obscuratus
TCTATAATATTAGAATAATATAATTCATTTCATTTATTATTTTACGGAGATATTTCATACCTCTATATAATGAATAATATGATTCCAATATAATTTTGCAATTATCGAAAGTGATTCGAAGTATTGCAATTATCTGAAGTGTCTGGAAACTTTTAGCCGGTAGTGTACATGAAAAACTACGACCTACACAACTTGAAGAAGACTGAAAAATGCTGCCAAAAGATCGTTATCGTGGCGCCATTTGGTGATTTTTTATTTTTCCATGCGATCGAGCCACGGGCCATACAGGGTCATCTGGCAAACCAAAATATTCCTGGATTTTCCGTTTTAAAGCAGTCAAACGTGCGCAATCGTGAGTACCGATGAAATGCTGCCTCTCTCGGTCCAGCGCTAAACGAGTACGACTCAACGAAACGTCTAATAAAAATTTGCACAAGCATAGAAAATATCAATCAACATGTACGCAAAAGAACTTCTCAATAGGTCTTACCATTTCGGCCCGAAAAATTCATCAAAATTCGGGACCCAGTTGAAACTCCGAACTTTGAATGATGAGAACGCTGAAAACTCCGAAAAAATCCTACCCTCAAAAGATCATAACTCCGAAAGAGTTTTACACGAAAGACCAAAACTCCGAAAATCTGAACACCGTCAAAATAATTCGGTTATGGAAGTTTTAAAAGTTTCACAATTTTCAATAAATCGGCGAATTATTCAAAGAATTTTTTTAAGAAGTGCTTTTACGTCTATATTAAAATTTGTCTAGACAATGTTATACGTTCTACATTATTTACAGTCAACTGTGTGGACTTTCGCTGGCATGATCTTGATGAAACTTGTAATTTTGGAACATTAAAATTAGGAATTTTAAACTGTCAAAGTTCGGAATTTCAACCCGGCCCCCATGCCAAGATCATGCCAGCGAAGGTCTGCACAGTTGACTGTAAATGATGTAGAACGTATAACATTCCCCCATGCAAATTTACATACGCAAAAATATACTGCAAATTTATTTTATTGATAATTGTAATATATGTGAAATGTATGCCATATATTGAAAATATATGTTGCATATATGTGCCAAATTCTAATTTTCGTAACGTTTTTATATATGAGATGTATATGCGTGGTATTACTGTATATCAATGTATCATATATCAATGATATATGTAGCATTTACCCTGCATATATACCACATATATGCTGCATAAATGGTACATATATGAGTCATATATGACGCATACATTTTTAATATATTTTTTTGACCAAAAAATAGATTGAAAATAAATCGAAAATATATGCGTCGTATATGCTTCATGTATGCATCATATATAGTGTTTATACGTAGCATATATTTTTTTGGTCAGAAAAATATAACGAAAATATATGGGTCATATATGCGTCATATATATGCATATATACATAATGCATATATACTGCATATATATATACATATACACGTAGCATATGTTTTCTTCATATATTTTACATACATACATTTCCATGGGGGTTGTCTAGGCCAAATTAAAAAAAAAAAGACGTAAAACCACTTCTTAATAAAATAAAAATTCTTGAAATAATTCGTCGATTTGTTGAAAATTTTCAAACGTTTAAAACTTCCATAGCCGTATTATTTAGACGGTGTTCAGATTTTCGGAGTTTTGGTCTTTCGTGTAAAATTCTTTCGGAGTTTTGATCTTTCGAGATAGTATCCTTTCGGAGTTTTGAGCGTTCTGATCATTCAAAGTTCGCAATTTCAACCCAGCCCCGAAAATTCATTTCTCTTTAAACCGGTAAAACGGAATCCCCCCTTAAGGAAAATTACCAATATTCGTCATGGACGAGTTTTTTTTTAACAAGTTACAATTACACAATGCGATATTCCCACGGTTTTGAGTTTCCTGCACAAGGATTGCGCCGCTTCGCGTGTCGCGAGCTTCGAGGAAGAACTTTCTTTTTGTTCCCCCGCTCGCGGAGGGAGAAAAAGCAGGCCAGCATAAGCTTTATTCGCTTTTCCGACGGAGACCTTTCGTACGGACTATTTACGTGTGTGCACGTACGTATATCTACACGCGATATGTTATAGAGAATATATTGGCGAGGCATGTACGATGAATGTATTTATCGGGGGTCGAGCTCGACCTCGCGCGTATATACTGCGCTGTCTATATGTAAACTTTCCCGGCTGTTCGGTCCGAATGTTGGAATAAAACAAAATTATGGGAATACTCTCTCCCCCTACCTCTCTCTCTCTCTCTCTCTCTCTCTCTCTCTTTCTGTAGGGGTGGTTTAGGGGTTAGTTTGAATTGTAAATTTGGTGGCGTGGTAACGCGGTCGATTGCGATGGCACGAGTTCGGGAAAAAGCATTGCACTCCCCCTCGCGAACTTCCCGTGCAACATCGTCCTTTCTTCATCAACCCCTAATCTCTCATCCCCCACGCATATGTATCAGGCAAGGTGATTTTGGGGACACGCGACTTCGAGCACCATCCCTATTGTAGCCTATCGTCTCCATTTACAACATTATGTAAACCTCAATGTCTCCATAATCACCTCTACTTAAATGTAGACGTATTTATAAAATCGTTTCGAGGATCGTGGCCTGCCCCCCGAAGTCAACGGTTTGCCTGAAGGAATTTAAGGACAGTCCGCAAAACTACCAGGTGTGCTGGTAGCCAACGTTTCGTCGACATGTCCGGGACATAAAGACTCTCTTCCGTACACACACGCACACACACATAGACTTTCACTCGAAAATCCAGCCGTCCTGGCAACACTATTGACCGCACTCCGAGCGGGTTATCCGCCCGACTCTACGCGCCCCGTCGATTATATAATTCGCGAGAGAGAAAAAATGCAGGGCTAAATTCCTGCCCAAGCTTATCGGGCCCGGGATAACGGGTCGAGTGACGGGACGATAAAGCGAAATTTTGAATACGACGCGTTGAACGACTGTCTTGTCTTCGTGTCATGTGTGTCAGCAGCATGCAAGTTGTTACGACGCGGCTACTGTTCGGTAAATGTCGTATCTCGCGAATTCGTACAATGAGAATAGGATTTGATCACGAACGAATGAGTGAATCTTATGCCGATTATCATAAATTATGCTGATGAACGAATAGTTTGGGAACAAAATTCACGTCTATGACGGTGGATTATTCTCGATCAGTCCAATGGTGGATGCATTTTCCATACACGTTTATCGTATTCCCGAGTAGAAATCTTGCTCCGGCTGCAATAAAGACCAGATCAGGTATCCTGATTTCGTTATCCGGCCTTGATCAGGATTTTTTAATCAAGCTCTGATCATTTTTGAAGCACAATCCCGGACTTCGGCCTGATCAGGGTAAAAGATCAAGGCCTGATGAGGGTACAAAATCAAGACCTGATCAGGGTAAAAACATCAAGGCTTGAGCAGGGTACAAAATCGAGGCCTGATCAGGGTAAAAACATCAAGGCCTGATCAGTGCTTCATTTTTTTAAGGCTTCATCAATGTGAAAAATCGTGGCCTGCTCACGATGATGAAATTAAGCCCTGCTCAGGAAGTCCTATTTATGCATGAAATAAAAAGTACCACGAATATTCAAAATAGAAAAAGGCACGAAATTATAAACAAAGCCTCAAATAAAGTAGAAAATGAAATGAAATAAAAATTGAATCAAAATTAAAGTAAATAAGAAATATTTGGTTGGCCTACGCTATCCACTACGATGAATGTGATGACATCGGTTTTTTTGTTCCGAATGATCCATCTCCGAGATTTCATCAACAGCGCAGACCTACAATTTTTTAGGACATTTTTAACAACCATTGTCGTCTATAAATAGTGACTTAAATAAATATATTTTAAAAAATGTATTTTGAAAGTGTATTTATTAAGTGTAACAACTTTTATATCAATATATTAGGTGTACAAATAAGTTTTAGGACACTTCGATTTTGTATCATAACAGCTATTCTAAATTAATTCAAAGGTCCCGCTCACTTATCATAGATGGCGCTTGATATGTAGTATCGAAACGTAAAGGAGTCATAAACATAACCTATAAATTCTGTAAATTAAACATGCAGACCGATAAGCTATTTATTAGACACTGCATTCGCTATGAATTCCATCAAGGTAAAAGTGTTAGGAAAGCGTGTGAATCGATATGTTCTGTTCTTGGAGACAACATTGTATCTAAAAGTACATGTGAGTATTGGTATAAGCGATTCAAAGAAGGTGATTTCGACGTTACTGACCGTGAACGCACGGGGCCTCCTGTAAAGGTGGACGATCAGGAACTGCAAGCGTTGCTGGATGAAAACTCTTGTCAGACGGAGAAACAACTTTCGGAACAGCTTGGAGTAACTCAACAAACTGTTTCTTATCGTTTAAAAGCAATGGGTAAGATTCGAAAAGGAACAAAGTGGGTACCACACTTTCTGACTCAAGAAAATAAAAACAGCCGTCTTAACATTTGTGTGAGTCTTTACAACAAGGAACATAGAAAGTCTTTCTTGTGGAAAATTGTGACCGGCGATGAAAAGTGGATTTATTTTGATAATCCGAAACGCAAATATCATTGGGTTGACCCTGGCGAGCCGACAACATCCACGCCAAAGCGCAATGTTCATTGTAACAAAGTCATGCTGTGCATATGGTGGGATATGAAAAGCGTACTGTATTATGAACTTCTCAAACCTGGTCAAACAATTACTGCCGATCGCTATTGTCATCAATTGATGCAAGTGAATCAAGAAATTGAGAAGAAACGTCCATTTTCTGGTAAAGGAAAACGTCCGGTAAAACTGCTCCATGACAACGCGCGGCCTCATGTGGGTAAACCGGTCAAGGATACGTTACTAGCGCTTGGATGGGAAGCTGTACCACACCCGGCGTATTCACCAGACTTAGCCCCATCCGATTATCATTTATTCCGGAAAATGCAGAACGATTTGTCTGACGTGCGATTCAAAACATTTGAAGAAGTGGAAAAATGGGTCGCTAAATTTCTCACCTCGCAAGACGAAAGTTTCTTTGCGAAAGGCATCCGCGAGTTACCTGAGAGATGGCTGAAGGTCATTCAGTGCGATGGAGATTACTTCGATGAATAACTGTGTTTTACTTCTTTTTTAATAAATCTTGAATTTTTTGAAAACTGTCCTAAAACTTATTTGTACACCTAATATATAATTTAAATTTAAAAAAAAAATCATGAAGATAGCCCTTTTTAGCATCTAAAGTGAGAAGACTGAATAAATTAACTGTTTTGAAATGTCCGCAGAAAATGTATATACTGCTGCGCCGAAATGATACAGTAATGTTATTATTTCAATCTATAACGTTTCTACTCAATAATTGCCTTAAAGTGTTCCTTTCGCCGAGGACCATATTTGTGGGCACATAAGCAGGGCCCATTTGAATCATTGGTGAATTACCGTTGCGCTTAACAAAGGTAATTCGCAATCAACTATCACAACCAACGACAAACAGGTAGAAAGCATTTCCCATGAACTTTGTATAGGACGTTGAATAAGTTCTCGTTGTTTTTCAACAGATGGCGTTACCAAAATTGCGTGCGTGTAGTTTAAGATGGTAATGCATCTATAAAGAAGTAACATGAGCAAGCTTGAAATTTAGTGTATGCCATTTCGCCGAAGTGTAAACAACTTTTTTTACAGTGTTAAACATGTCAAATTTCGTGCCACAAAAGAGTATTTGCAGCGAAATGCAGAGATTGGTTTAGACGCTTCCAAAATAATGATTTTGGTGTGTTGAATTGGAGACATTGCTTTATGAAGACTCATGTTGGACGCTAGCTGAACTTGCAGAATGATTAGCAGCTGATCACACAACAGTTTCGAAACGTTTAAAAGCATTCGAAATTATTTATTAAATAAGTAGACAGTTGTACATTTTTTTCTGAAAAGTCGCGGTCACGAACATTTTTCCGCTAGTCACATTTTTCTAAGTTCTTTAATATTTTCTTCAAAGCTTCAACGACCCCGATTTTGTATTGTCATTACGGAATCTTTAGAATGTTTCATTCTAGAGTTATTAGGTCTAGAGCATCTAGAGTTATTAGGTGTATAAATGATTAGATAGAAATGTGGCCAGCATGTCATTTTCATAAAGCGCCATACAAATTAGACAATTTTGAAAGTCGTAATTTTTTGTTGAAAATTCGGAAACGTGGCTCGAAATTATAGCAGTATACTGAGACGTATTTTTACTCCATTCTAGACATCAATCAGTTAATTGTTGAATATTTGGGCCTGTGAAAGGAATACCTTTACAAGCCTACGTTCATAAGAGTAACAAATATAAGTGATTATAACGTAAAAATGATCAATAAATGCGATTTTTCAAATTCGACAAGTGTCCACAAATAATTCCACTAGTGTATACTCGAAGATATGCAGTAGGTAAAGAATTTAGTGGATCAAATTTTTGTAAGTTTATTAGCCATTTTCAAGTCGGGAATTTGTAAAGAAATCCCTGATACTCTTGTGACTGTGTGGGAGAAAATTCTTCGTAACACGCGAACTCGTAAATCGTCCTGAATGCGTGATTTCGCGTCGCGTGTAAGAAGAGCTTTTCTGGAGTTTTCACAGATACAGCTTCCGAACACGGGATCCCCCGAAACGGAAGAGGGAAATGTCGCGTGATTCTTGAATTAAAAAAAAAAGAAAACGTGAAAGAAAAAGCCCCGTGGTTTGTCTGTTTAACGTCTCGTACTAAATTTCGGTTAATAACTTCCGGTTTCTGGCTGTGTTCTGTCTGAGACCCACATTCGCGCTCGGACTCTTGGCGATCTTTTTCTCCTTCGTCTTTCGCTTCCTTCTTCTCTTTCTCCCTATATATATATACATATATATATATGTGTGTATATATATATATATATATATATATATATATATTCAACCACTAGGTATTTTATGTCGACGTACATTCAACTATTCACCGGGAAGTCCGTTAGTGGAACCGCGGAGAACCGTCGCTTTCCGAATTTTCGGCATTCCCGAGGATCTCTCGTCTATAGAGGAACGTGACGATTTCCGGTCCGTCCTCAGATCGCCGGATAGGTACAGAAAACCCCCGAATAAAATAGCCCCAATTTCGCGAATAAATTATTCCACGATCGCGCAAGATTTCGCAAACAATCTCGTACGAACAATACCGCGCCTTTTTCAACCATTTTATCATCGAAAACATTATTTATCGTAAGAAATTAATTTAAAAATTGCGGAATTGTGCAGGAGGAAAAATTTTGCGGGATTATACGATCTCTTGAAAATTTACCCTACGCTTGTGACACTCGTCAATTTCCGGTCTCTAGAAACTCGCCGGAGGGTTTCCATCGCAGCGGTCACCCATCCGCGTATTGGCCGAGGCCGACACCGCTTGACTCGGGAAATTGCCAGAACTGAAGTTGGTTTCATGGCAATCCCTCGTCAGTATAATGTCAGTATAATTCATTGTCTCGGAGAGTCGATGAGAATTGGTAGGCCAATAATAGATGATTTGATAATTGTATCATTAGTATTACCAATAATAAGCATAATTAGAGTACAAATACAAAGTGTTCGGGTTTGAGTGCACTCGATCGAGCGGAAATGTGTACTTACGATTGACGGACGCAATGACGATACTTGGCAGACAGCCAAGTAGAAAAAGTGCACTCGTCGCGAGCAGGACGCGATTTACTTCGTGTTTCGCCATAGTTTTTTCTCGGCCTGAGTTGAGCAGCCACCGCGATGAGCAATGAAAAAATGTCGCAGCTTCCTATCGGCCGGGGCTCCTTTATACGGCACGGGAGAACTCTGAACACCCGGTTTATCGCTGCGCCTCATCGCGACCGTGCTGTCTGTCAAGGTTCAACTCCCACCGTTAGGCCCTGAAGTGTGACCGTGAAAATGCCCCGCGTTCCACCGTAAACTTTACCGATCTCACGAACCACCGTGTCGCCCGTGTATGTACCCCCCACAAAAGCCACTCGCACCTTTCAATCCATCGCGTCTCGCTGATCGTTCGTTCGTCATTGAATCCCGCGGAATGATCACGCATAAGGGATAACGAGAGAATCGATTGTTAAAAAAAAGATGCACCGCCACAGACTCATGTGACGATTTACGAATTGGCCATTCACAAACATGTTTTTTTTTGCTTTTCCTTTTCTGCGTCACGTCATTAGATTTTTGGTACAAACTCTTCCTTTCATTGTTGATTAGCTATTCGGATACCGGCGTTTTCGAAAACCACAAATGTTTCACACTATTCTGCTGCAACGTTTTTTTGCATTAATTTTTTAGGGAGTTCCGGGACAATTGACGAAATGCTACCAATTGATTCAAATTTATACAGTAAATTCTTTGTCAGATACTGAATGCACCCTTCACATTTTAAATCGATCGTCTACACCGTTTTCATAAAATTTACCATGGAGAAAACACTATCTAACATATCGATAACATGCTATAAGATTATTATAAGAATTAAAGGTGATTATTTTCCAGGTGATGTCTCTTACAGTAGACACAGGTGATGTCGATTATATATATATATATATATATATATATATATATATATATATATATATATATATATATATATATATCTGTTTCGCTCTTATCTTTGCCACCCGAAATAACTCGGTAATTTTCGCCGTCACAAAAAAATATTCCAGACATAAGTTGTACGTTGTGAACGGGGCCATCAAATGCGACCAATTTTTTTTATTTCGGTGGAGGCGCTGACGCACAGTGAAGGTCGCCTCCACTTTTCAAAATGGAATGGTCCATTTTTATCAACCATCTTGTGGAGCACCTCAAGCCGCATAAAAAACATTAGGGGGTCAAAGTCGTTCAAGGTCATTTTGCACACCTATTAAAATGAAATACAAATCTAAGTATCTCGGATCACTACCAAATATTTGGTAGTGATCCGAGATATTTAGATTTGAATCATCGAGACTGACCTTGAATGACCTTGAACGACTTCGACCCGTGATGTTTTTTGTGCGGTTTGAGGTGCTCCACAAGATGGTTGAAAAGCATGTACCATTCCATTTAAAAAAGTGGAGTTGGCCTTGACGCAGCTTCAGCACCTCCACCGATAAAAAAAATAGGGTGGTCCAGTATGACGGCATACTCGAACACTGAAACTTTTGTCTGAAATATTTTTGTATATGATCAATAGTTTGAGTGCTATTGCTCTGTAACACTTTATGTGCGTCACCCTGTGTGTGTGTGTATATGTGTATATATATATATGTATATATATATATATATATATATATATATATATATATATATATATATTAGGGTGGCACAAATTTGAGCTCTATTTTTTCCTTTTTCTCACTATCCAATTATCTACTTTAAAGGGAATAAAAATTATCGCGAAAACTGTGAGGCATCAAAAAATATTTAAAAAATTCAAGTTTTCATTAAAAATTCGATTTTTCTTTCGTTCACTTTCGACCTATGGATTTTACGCTTTATAATTTAAAAACGAAGCTCGCGAAATCTCTAGCCGACCAATGAATATTTAGTGGTTGCTCAAGAGCTTTGAAATTTCCAATTGTCACGAATTCATTTCCTCCTCTCATTCATAAATTTAACACTTTGTAAAATTTTAAAAACAATTAATTCTTTTTTTTCTCTAAAAATGAATTTTTGAAGTTTACCTCACTCTTCTAACCCGATAAAACGGGGGACGTATAGTTTTGTTTACGGACAATAACTTTAAAGAATTATTTTATGAAATCAATGATTATAATTCTTGGGTTAGTAGTGTGAAGTAAATGTGAAAAATCTGTTTCTAAAGCAAAACGATTAATTGTTTTGAAAATTTTACAAAGCGTCAAATTTATTAATGAGATGAGTAAAAAAATTGGCGAAAATTGGAAATATCGAGGTTCTCAAGCCACCATTAAATATTCAGTGACCGGCTAGAGCTTTGGCGAGGTTAGTTAAAAAATGATAAAGCGTAAAATTCATGGGTGAGAAGTGAACGAAAAAAAATCGATATTTTAATGAAAATTTCAATTTTTAGGAGGCTTGAGCGACCTCTAAATATATTTTGACCGCTCGCAGATTTCGCGACAAATTTTTTTTCTTTAAAGAAGATAATTGGATCGTGAGAGTAAGGGAAAACAATAGAGCTCAAATTTGTGCCACCCAAATATATGCATATAACACTATAACACAAATATATGCATATAACACTGATGACAAAATTGTCAACATTTTATAAGCGATTTGACCGTTTTTCATGACATTTCAAACATTTTCTCACACTATTTCGTTCGTAAACATTCAACGATGAGCGTTAAATGTGTGTTAAAAAGTTTTTTTGCAATTGTGAATTTTATAGAAATGTTGTAGTCAATCGATTTAAAATTTGGAGGGTGCATTCAGTATATCACAAAGAATTTACTGTATAAATTTGAATCAAATGGTAACATTTTGTTAATTGTCCCGAAACTCCTTAAATCCGCGAGTTCTTTTTTTCAGTGAATTGAATGAAGAGCATGTTTGAAAATTCGAATTTATTACCGATCAACGCAAAAACCATTTTATATTATGTTCGCCGTTATCGTTTATGCTTCTTTGTGTTATAAATGTTATTGGGTAGTTACACTGATGTCTTTTTTGTCGGCTGTATGTGCGGGTGTGAATTTTAATGAGACATTGGGATAGATGTACATGAACCGAGTCAGTGTCATGCGTCATATACACACACATATGAGTATATGTATATATATATATATATATATATACACGCGTGTATAGATGTACAAATAGATTGCCAAGGAAATCATAGCCAAATTTTCTGAGTACATATGTACGGCAATACTTGAGCCCGGGCATTGTAACCGTCAGGGTTAACGTGCCAATGTACGAATTCGAGGTGGCGGGGTCGATGACGTATCATAGGCGCGATAGTAGAAATACAGTACTACGTGTGCCAAAACGTTCCGATTATATATTAAGAATGACAGTAACCGGTGACGATATTATTTTTTTTGGAAATCTTCATGAATAATCATTTTTCTTCCGCGTTTTTTCGTACGAACCTTGCCTGCGTATCAAATATAAATATAAATATTGTACAATTATAATTTAACAATTCAAAGGTTCATTTAAAAAACAATGATTTATAAATGCACACGCTTTTTGTGATTTTCGAGTAGAAACCGTCATCAAAAGAAATTATTTCATCCAACTCCGTCAGAACAACCAAATTTCGTAATTATTGTTTAAAAACGCTAATCTATTCAATTTTTCTTTTTTCGTAATTGGAGGTTTTTCCAGTTGGATATTTGATTTTCAACTCCATAGATCTCGAGTTCTATCCCATTTTCGTAAACTGCACTGCTCTACGAAAAGCTTAACAACCGTGCAGAAAAAATCGGAGACGTTTTTTAAAGGCAAATTGAAGATAATTCTCAGCCCTTTCGAATCCTTCTAACAAGGGAACCGCGCGAGGTATTTTCCTCTCCGATTTTGATCAAATTTGGCATCCTTATAGAGTAGGTCAAAATAGTCGATACGTATTTATTCTATGTCGGCGTAAACCCATTTTTGAGGGGTGAAACGCACCCTCGAAAATCGGTTTTTTCGCTTTTCGGCTATAACTTTTTCGGCTATAAGCGGAACGAGATACGATGAAATTGCAAATGACTGGAATGTTTCATTTTTCGAGTACTCTGCATTACTCATAGGATGGGTGCAGATATCAACCAATTTCGCATTGTTTATTACAAAAATGCAATTTTTGGAATGCCTTTCTACGAAAATTTTCATCCAATCGGGATGTGAATTCACACATGTGTAGAGAATGGAAAAGTAACGGATATTAGTTTTTTTCCCGATATCTCGCAATCAAAGGGTTGAAATCACCGTTCATTTTTTTTACCCATTATCGACGTATAATCAGGGAACATTTCGCGATACCCTGTTAAATTCGTAGGTATACAAACCCATTCACTCGATTACTCGATTAAATATTTATGTAACATGCACTTCCTGCATCACCCACCCCCATCTGACAAGGAAAGCACCCAAGTCATCGCACGCCCAGGTTTTAATAAAAAATGTCAGCTTTGTAAAATGAATCGAAATATTCTATACGAATTTTTTTGTTTTGGCGGAACACCATTTTAAGGGGTTAAACGCACCTTCTAATTTTTTTTTTCATTACTATATATTCATGATGACAACGATAAATATAACAATAAAGTGCGTATTGTTTATTGCAAAAATGCGTTTTTTGCATGCTCCCTACGCAAGTTTTTATTACATTGGAATATAACTTTATACATGTGTAGAGTACATAATTATTCGCTAATATGCGCACAGAAATGGACTTTTACAATACCCGGCTAACGTTCTGCTCCTCGAAACAGTTAGGTTGCAATCGCATATTCACGGAAAAGTTCTCCCTCAAAACGTACTCCTTTAGAACATTGCGACTTGTTCGGAAACTAGTTTTATTACTTATTTGTTTGATAAATGTTTTTATCATATATTTTGTTGGTAAATATTCGGAAGTGGCGCTCATGCTAGAATCTGATTCTATCAGGTATCAAACAAACCCAAACAAACCCAAACAAAAATTAGTCTGATTCTAGCAGGAGTCCCGCTTCCGAATGTTTACCATTTTTTTTTAAATCGATTATACTCATTACAATAATGATAGTCTTGAAAAAAGTATTTGAAACAAAGAGACTTTTTACAGTAGGCACAGGTGATAATAGAACCTTCGCTGCAAATATCATACGTCATTGTATTTTGTGAAAAGCCAAATTGTACTGGATTTTCGAGTACTGGTCGTTTGTTTTTATGTAACTGTTTAAAGAAATATTTACGTAATTTTATTTTAAAAGATTTGTAAACTGTGGAAAATAAAACTGGTCGTGTGTAAGAGATGGTAACTTAACAATATTGGCTCTCAAGGCCTTAGGCCACTCTAGAGGTCGAAAAAATAGGCTTTTTGGGGATTTTTTTTCAGAAAAACTACGAAATAAATCGAGATTACAAAAAACGGTATTTTTCATACAGATCAGTGACTGTATACAATACTTTTTTTTGAAGCGATTAATTTCAAAATGGCGGCTGTGCATCCCTTATTTCAAAACTGCATTTTTTAAGTTGGTCGGAAACATAATTCAGACAATTTTCAACCGATTCACTTAAAACGTTGAATATATCTTGAAAAATACATTGTCTATGGAAGTACGTGGGATTTTTTTTATATTGCATAGTCAATTTGTTATTAACAATTATCTGATGATTTTTAGGCAAATTTTTTACTTCCCAAAAATTTCGAAAGTATGATAAACATTCTTTTTTGTAATCTCGATTTATTTTGTAGTTTTTCTGGAAAAAAAATCCCCAAAAAGCCCTTTTTTTCGGTCTAGAGTTGTCTAACCCCTTAAGTGCAGATCGCTGGCCTAATTACTATAGCAGAAAAGGATGTTACGAAGTTTTTCCACACATGGAAGCGATTTACCTCCAGGGGTTGGATCATCACAGAACTAATAAGTGCATTATACTTACCTGCTGGAATAGTTAGAACTTTATTATGCTTCTCTTGCATATTCATTTCTCGAAACGCAGTTGAACATTGGCCGCTCCAAGAATGCAGAAGTATTATTGATTTGGACCCCCTATTGGGAATATAGACTTATTGAAACGAGCGCTCTAAATAATTAGTCGTTAATTTTCCCAGTTGCAAAGACAATAGAAATATATTTTCTTTTCTGAACATGGTTCGTTCCACTGGAGGTCAAAATTTGCTAGTAGGTTCATTCAAAACGGCCAACATACATGCCAAAATCATAACTCTGTATTTTTGATGTTTCCATTGAACTACGGTCTCTACGGATCATGTCTCACAATTGCCAATGTTCGACCTATATATAGCTCTAAATTGAATCCACTTTGATCGGAATTAATATAAATAAATAGAAATTATTTTTCTCCTGCATTATTACCGCATTTGCATCTTATACGCAAAAGCAAATATTTTCGCAGTTATCATTTTTCACAATCGCTTATTTCACGAGTTATAGCAGGAAATCGAAAATCGTGTAATCTCTGAGAATAGTATATTTGATAGAGTAAACGGGGGTGGATATTTTGCTTGTAAAGATACGATTCCAATCTCCCTCTCTTCAGGGGTAGAAAGTTAGCTGAATATCGCAGAAACCTTACCTAGTTCTACGCCGATATTAACGAAAAATTGAAGGCTGGTTTTCACTCCTGAATTGCCAGATGTCGAATAAATAAATAAAAACATGTGTCCAGCTATTTTTCTACCCTCTACACATGTACGAAGTCATATTCCAGTGTAACGAAAATCTTCGTCGGCATGCAAACCCGAACTTTGCAATAAACAATACGCAATTTGTTATTATATTTGTCGTTATCATTATGAATTTACAGTAATAGAAAAAAAACAATACTTTTGACATTTTAACTGCATTTCTATCTCTCTGTTCTACCCCTGTTCATAAGTTATAACCAAAAAACGAGGAAAAAAAACACAAATTTTCGAGCTTCCGGGTAATCCCTTAAAAATGGCGTTTCGCCGAAACAAAATTCATATCGAATATATTGACTCATTTTACAAACTTGCAAAACTGTATCTAAATCTGGGGGTGGGACACCTTGAGGGGGGGGGTATTTCACATAAATATTTAATCGAGTAATTGAATTGGTTTGAACTGATACGACTTTAATCGGATATCACAAAAAGCTGATTACGCGTCGATATTGGCAAACAAATCGAAGGGTGATTTCAACCCTGTAATTACGAGATATGGAAAAAAACAGAAAATACGTATCCGGTGCTTTTTCATCCTCTACACATGTGCAACTTTACATCCCAATTTAATTTAAGGGGCTATACCAATGTGGCACTTTCAAAAAATCGATTTTTTTATACTTTCAATAATATCATTATCATTTATATCAATATCATTTTATTTTGCAAAAATCGATAGTTAAATCTTTAAACGCGTTTTGCTCGAAATGAGATTTTTCAAATTTTCTGACATTGTAACTCAAAGAGCAATTATCCGATTGACATGACATTTGAACTGAGTACTCTTGAATATATTTACTCTACAATGACGTAGGATATTTTTGATTGGATGGAAATTGACGATTTGGCATTGAAAAAAACGATCATTTTATAGGCAAGAAAACATACTTTTTTTTCATAACTACACCATTTTGTTAGATTTTTATATTTTTTCCTTTTTTTTGACGCCTCCGAAGGGAGCGCATAAGTCGCTTGGATCTCAATATTTTTCTATGAAAAAATTATGTAATATAGGTCAAATATAGCCAAATATATTCTTAATTTTCCGAAACATTGAATTCAGTGCTTTTCTTCCAAAAAAATCCGGAAAATCACCCAATTTTTCAGCGTTCACACTGGTATAGCCCCTTAAATGTTCGTAGATGCACATGGAAAAAATGCATTTTTCCAATAAACAGTATAACATTTGTTGTTATGTCCACTACCCTCGGAAAAATTAAACATTGTTATCACTTGAAATGTCTTTGTATGCCGTTCTGTAAAAAAGTCATCGCCGGAAAAAGAAAAAAAAACATATTTTCTAGGGTGGGTTTCACCCCTCGAAAGTGAGATTTTGCCGATATAAAAAAATACGTATCGACTATTTTGACTCGCTCTACAAGTATGCCAAATTTCATAAAAATCGGATGAGAGCATCTCGCACGTTTTCATCCTAAGAAATTTTTATTGCCGTTTTCTAAAAACGACACGCCCGAGGAGAAAAATGGATTATAAGAAGAAAAAAAGCGTTATGGTGTTTGTTTTTTTTACTGTTGAAATAGTACCCCGAACGATAGACGAATACACGAAGTTTGGCTTAATGTGTTGTGGACAAAATTCTTGTCGTACGCGAGACTATTTTGGAATTTTTTATACGCAATGTATATTGAATTCGTTAGTTTCCGCGTGAGACGTCGATCCAGATGCTTTAGTGGGCCAATGTCGTACCCGGAGGGCAATACATTTTCGGGCCACATTAGGAAAAGACATTTAGTTTCTTAACGCGACGTGACAAGAAGACGATAAGAATGACACGAACGCAATAAAAATTCTGTGTCTCTCAGCCAGTAGGTCACATTAGACAATGGCAACAGACTATTTGGACAGACATTTTTCAATTTGATTAACCGAATTATTTCTTGCTTCTGCCGATAATTCGTTTCTGTCGTGAGAAAGCTACTTCGTGAATAATATATAGCCACCCTCGGAACTTGCGCAATAAGGTCTTGTATTATTAAAGAATCGTAAAGCCTGCTGCATTATTCTTTTTCGAAAAAGGATCGCTGCTGTTCTCATTTACAGCGAGATTAATGGAAGGACTTGTATACAAGGTACGCTGTATAGATTTCTTTTCAGTGAAGTTCTGAGAGGTTCGGACATAATAACAATTTCCTATGGATCGATATGGAATAAGTTATGATACTAATGGAAAAGACGTCTACGAAAGTGGGAAAAGATTATTTCAAAGTATTATCGAATGTTATTTTGGATTATACATTTTTAACTTTAATAAGGATTTTCAGATAGGGGTATCCTCTATTTTCCATTACGAAAACTTTTTACACGAATGGAATGAGCATCAGATATAAAATTAAAATGGGTCATGATTTTTTTTGCATTCATCGACAAGCTCATTTTTTAAAGACTAAGGTGTTTTTCACCACGAATATATTGGAAAAGTTGGGGCGGGCCACCACTTTAGGAGACCGAAAATTTGATGATTTTTTGGATTTTTTAATCGTGAAAAAAAAACGCAAATTCCCGCAACTCTGACAATAATTTATTCATATTTTCATACATCTCTGGTAATTTTTTCAAGTTATTTCATGCGTCAATTGAGCTATAATCCGCTGTGTCCTTTGGCGTGTCCTCATCGTTGTCGATTGGCGGGAATTGTCCAGCTCGCAATTCGCATCTGAAATATTTCAACAAATCTTACACATTCTTGAGATGTTTTTGAAGAACATGAACCTCAATTTTGAAAAAGAAATCGAGAATTGAACGTTGGAACGTGTTTCAAAATAAATTATCGATTTTTAACATTTTTCCCGGAATTTTGCAATAATAAATATGTTTTAAACAATCTAATCTTTCCAACTGTAGGTTCATGTTTTAATGAATTATATTATGTAAACGTGTTCCAAATTTGAAGACGATCCATCAAATAGTTTTTGAGTTATGATTCCCGCAAACAGAAAAAATGTCGTTTCGAAAAAAAAACGCGAAGTTTTTGAAATTTTGAGTATATGTAAATCGTTGCGCTACCTGTTCTCACTATATCGTCTGTCACTTGGTCACTTTTCAATATTTTAATTTCAAACTTTTTTCACATATTCTCTCCTATATGGATACTCTGAGAAAAAGCAAAATAAAATCGAACGTTTTGACCCGTCACAGTGGGTCAGTCGAGTGGAGAGTCTTTATCATTTATATACATACCGTTAGAATGGATCGGAATATCGTTTTTAAATTTTCAGGGTGTATTCATAAGATATTTTGGCGTCGATTTATGAAATTAAAAAAAAATGTAAAGTGGTTGCCCGCCTTAAGACAAACGAAAATAAGACACTATTTTTATATTTGCGATGATTCGTAGGACATTTGGAAGGTACTACTCAATTGTTATGCAAAGAATTCAGAAGTTTTTTAGAAGTTGAGTTATATATATATATATATATATATATATATATATATATATATATATATATATATATATATATATATATATATATATATATATATACAGGGTGTCCCACAACTCAACGTTAAGCCGACACGGGGTGACAGGATTGATTGTAACCATCATGAGAAAAATCAGAAAAAAAATAAATCAGAAAAAAAATAAAGCAAAAAGAATAAAGCAAAAAGAAGAAAAGCAGGGCCTTTCAAAGTAGACAAATTTTGAAAATTTTAAATTCATAGTTTAACAAATAGTCTTAATTCTAGGAAACTTGGGATTGTTTGGGTTTGTTTGGGTTTGTTTCACAATAACCGAAAAATGGTTACAGTTTGACCAAATTTCTAGGTTTTTCTTGAATGCCCATAATTTTCAAACTGCATGGGATAGATTTTTTTTCTGATTTTTCTCATGATGGTTACAATCAATCCTGTCACCCCGTGTCGGCTTAACGTTGAGTTCTGGGACACCCTGTATATATATATATATATATATATATATATAGCAGTAATAATCCACGTGGGAAACTTATTTACATGGTCAAAAAGACAAATAAACTGGCGAAAAATAACTACTTCATTTATTTGTCTTTTCGGACAAATTAACTAGTTTCGCTGTCCAAAAGAAAAATTCGTGAACAGATCATTTCCGATATACTGCAGTGATGAAATTACTATGTGCTGCTTCAGAAATTCTTCGGAGCCGATCATTTTCCACATTTTCTACATCAATTTGCCCGTCAATGACGATATGGTTCCACGCTGCTACGAAAAGTTTCGGATAAAATTCTCTCCGTGCACATGGCTTATTGTATAACAATGAAAAAATCACAATACGTCCTTGCGAGCGGCATTTTAGATAAATATTGCACTCATAATATCGGCGACGAATGTAGAACGGGGTGGCGTTCATGACCGGCAATCCGTGCGAGTCTCTGGGTCACGCGGCAATCTCTCGTCGATATACCCTTCGATTTTTTGCACGGTATGAGGAAGGCCTCCTGCGTATTATACGAGCGTATATCAACACTTTTCTCTTACACGCATACATTGCATGCGTCAAAAGAAATAGCGTGCATAATATTTAGAGATGTTCGGGCATTTTATCGTTGAATGTTAAAACACGCTGTTTTTTTTCGTTAGACGTAAACATGTTGAAACAAGGTTTAAATCTGTCCGTCATTTCTACTGCATCGTTTCCGAAATAGCGAAAATATTACCAGGCAGCTTAGCACAGTTTCTCGTGGAGAAAAGTGCATTGCGCTGGAATTTTAACACCAGTTATTCCAGTGAATATATAATTGATAATTAAACAAAGTGCAACGACGTTTTGGCACAACACACTGTGCCGAATCGCTCAGTCAATATGTAAAAATCGTTAAACGAAACTAAAATCACAATTTTTTACGAGACTGTATAAAACTAGCCAGATTTTATATTTTTTTTTCACGAAGCGATGCAGTTGAATTTTTGGCAACTTTGGAGTTTTTTGTTTTCCCCAAGTCACGTCGAAATAAATGCGTGCCTTGCTTCGAACTTGGACAGAAACTTCAACTGGGATTCAACCTCGAACGTGTGTCTCAAGCCAGTTTATGGAGTTATTCAAGTGATGATCCAAAAATCAGGGTTATTAAAAAAAGATTTTGAAGATTTAGAAGTAAAATGATTGAAAAATCGTTTCGACATTTATTTATTTGTACAGTAACAAAGTTCTGTGCAAAATTTGATTAAAAATATTAATAATCAAAGAAGTTATAAACAATCTCGTGAAGGACCTTTGCACGTGAGGGGCGCAATAGTGTACTTAATTTTGACTGCCCGGTTGATCTGAAACACAAAAAACCGAGTTTTTTTCTCAAAGTAAATGATATTGGTTAAGATTTGATCCCGCTTTTTTTGTTATTATGTTTTAAGCATCGAAAAAAAATGATTTTTTTCTCGATTTTTCGAGGAAAAATGACATTATTATTGTTAATGACTAATGAAAAAAAACTTTAATGCCTTATATACGCGAAAAAATTCAACATTTTTCTTTTTTTTAAACTATTTTTAATTCCATTAGCCTGAATGGTTAGGAATATTGTAAGCTTTACAGAATTGAAAAATTCTGTAAAGTTATTAAATGAGGTAAGATTGCATTTATAATAGATACCGCGCGGCGCGCCCGACCGCCAACTTCAAAGCCGTTTTTCCACGATTCACTTTTTTGAACCTTGTGAAACTTCTCTTGACCGAAGGGTCAAATCGCTTTGAAATTTTTACAACATATTGTTAGTATCATCACCTATCGTGTGAACCACAGAAACAAGAATTTCAATGGCACAAAAAAATATAAAAAATAAAATACCGACAGTAAATTAAGTAAACAAATTTTAAGTTTCGAATTTTTGTTATCATCATTTTTGTTATCATAATTTTTTTAAATAATTTTGTTGGTTCTCACTGAAGATACATTCATTATGGAATTATAAATATGTTCATTTTTTTCAGACACCCACATCGACGCCGAGCACTTTCACCATCAACGCGCGCGCAAAAAAAAATACATTGCTTTATTATGTTATATCTCCGCCATTTGTTAATATTTCTAATTTTTTTTACATATACTTAACCATGTGCATGAACGATCTGTAAAAAAAATGTTGTCAATATATGCGTCATTTTTTTAACTGCGTCTAGAAAAGTACCTTCGAAAATCAGCGAAATCGCGTATATAAGGCCTTAAGAAGAAAAAAGTCGGTCAATTTGTTCGGTTTTTTTTTTTTTTTTTTTTTTTTTTTTCATTTCGCTAGCACATTTTTCTCTTCGAGTTGGGGGCTTAAATTGAAAAATGCACTCGCTCTTCACACTGTGAAAACAACACAATAACCGCAATGCACTGCATGCATTGTTTATTTGCAGTTTCTGAAAATGATTGTGCTTCCAGAAAAAAAATAAAGACGCCTTTACTTGATTTTACAATTTTCTTTCATTTCCTTTTAAATATTTCATTCAAGTTTTTAACTTTTTTACGTTAGGTTCCATTCGAGTTTAAACTTACATTTTCTATTTGATTTGTTTTTCTTTGAAGCCCGAAGCCAAAAATCCGTTTTTTTCAACCTGAAAATGATTATCATGGCACGATAATACAATTGATCTACCGAACCTCCAGATATGCAGCCTCAACAAATACAGACGCATTACTCCGATCGTAGACGATTTAATTTTGTAGACACGAACGAATCATGAATACGATAGTAGGAGTGAGCTCTCGAGTGTTTATTGGGTGTACGTTCACGCCACGTATAACGCAGGTTGAACTTGACCCACTCTCATCATCACGTACTCACCGTCTCGTGCGATACGAGGACCGTACAATTGTTACATCAACCCATTTGCATAGTTGATATAATACAAACAATGGAAGTTTTTTATTCCTGACTTTTTTTTCACCTTTCGAAAGAGACGAAAGTTTTCGAACCCCGTGAATTTTTACGAGTTTTCTTTGCAACAAATAATTTGGCGATAGGAACCATCCATACTTTTGGCAGACAATGACAATGATGAAGGCTTTCTTCCGGAAGCCTGAGATTAACACTACGTTGACACACTGGGTCATTTTGATCTGGACAAATTACAAATAAAATGATCATTTACACAAAAATTGAAAGTTTTCAATAATTTTTTACAACAATTCAATCTCATACTTTCCAATTTTCAATTATGCAGGCATGTTGAGAAATGTTTGAAGTGTATCCCTGATTTTTGACAATGAAAACCAACTGAAGGGTTGTCAATGGCTGGTGGATGAAGGAGGATATCTGGGTCAAATGGACCCAGTGTGTCAAAATCGTGGCCTAATATAAGTGTGTAAACTAAGGGTTAATTACTGCCTGTGATCAATATTGCCAACTGATAAGAACCGATCAATTTTTTTTCCCAATTTAATCAACTACTTCTTATGTGTTATTTGCTGAAATTTACTTAAGGGGTTAGGCCACAGTAACGGGTATAGAATCATGTGCGAATTTAACAATTTTTTTTGTATGAAAAAGTGATTCACTCGTAAAATTAATTGCACATTCATTTAGTATGAATATCAATCTGGTAGAAAATATATATATATATATATATATATATATATATATTGTTTCGATGCACAAAATGTCCGACTACTCGAAAGTTCTCGAAACAGCTTTTTCCAATTGGCGTGACAAATAACTTCAACAATTTTCACTCGATTTACTTCAAACTTAAAAGTTATGTTCCTAATTGCATTTTGCAGAGAAGTACTTACGGAATTTCTGATTAATCGAAAACTTTTCATTTAATGAGCAGTTTGTGAGCAATTAAAACGAAAATTTTCACTGAATATTCATTTCTTAAGTTCAAATACCTACAAGTTTCGAATGAAACAATATTTTTAAAATTCCATACGTACTTCTCTAGGTATTCTAATATAGATTGACGAGAATTTTTGTTTTTTGTTTAGGTAAAAAATTGTGGATGCTAAATGTCACGCCGCGAAGCGCCTAAAAAAGATAACTAAAGAAAATATTAGTAGTCGGCCACTTTATACATCGAAAAAAAATATATATATATTTTCCCTCAGCTTTATATTCATACTAAATAGATGTGTAATTAATTATATGAGTAAAACACTTTTTCATACGAAAAAAATGGTTAAATTCGCACATGATATTATACCCGTTACGGTGGACTAACCCCTTAAACAGTGGAAATTGTCGAATCAAAGTATTTAGAACAATGTTATACTTGGTTCGGTCATTTTTTTTACTGAGCGTCGCTGATCTACTGTCCGCCGGTAACTTGCCATCGAGCGGTGCAGCAGGCATTCGAAACGAAAGCTCGAAAACGGGTCGCGTTGAATCGCGAGCTGAATTAGGAACTTATTTACCATTCGTTTGGATTCCGATTTATTTGAATTTGGGGGTGTTTGGGGATGCTTTCGCCGGTCTGCATAAGCACGGAGTCCAAAAAACAGGTCGATTTTCAATATTTTTTCGGATGAGAGTATTGGGATGACTAGATCGGGATGTTACACACAATTGCTACATAGTCTTGTCAAGTTTGAGTTATTTTTAAATTAAACAATTTTGATTAACGATGAAATTATTATTATTTCAACAAATTGTCGCCCATGCTACACGTGCAATGTGATTCAGCTGAGTTTCGTCACTAGGGTGATCTGAGATGAAAAGGAAGAAAATCTCTTTTTCGTATAAAAATCAAATTTACGCATAACTGGATACTTTTTTGAAATATCAACAATTACGAAAATGGCAAGGTATCGAAAAAGAAGTTTAGTTTTCGACCAACAAAAAATAACTCTAGTAAATTATTATGAACAAATAGGTAACTATATTTGAAAAAAAACAATAATTTTTAAAAACCAATATTTAAAGAAACAAATAATTTTAAAAACCAACAAAAAATAACTCTCATCAATTAGTATGAACAAATGGATAACTATATTTTTAAAAACTCGGCCAAGTGCGAGTCGGGTCTCGCTCTATTAGGGTTCCGAACACATGACCAACAAATTTCTTTTTTAACTAGACATTTAATAAGGTACTGTTTTTTTCTGTCTTAGTTCTTAGGTAGTATTAAACTGAAACCATCTGAGTTAATGATAGCTAAAGAAAGCTGTGTATACTCCTGCTGTAAGCTAATAATGAAGACATAAAACATTATTGTTATTTAAATATTTACAATATCAAATGACTTACTTTTGGAGTCAGTACCAGCCACTTGCCAATCCTGTCACAATTTTCGCAGAAAACGAGGAGGCGATGAAAAATAAATGAAATATTCGATCTACAGTCTTTTTTTTTCAATTTGCAATCTCGTTTCTTCCGTGACGTAAATCTCTCCTTCTTGACGGGCACCGACTCCAAAAATAAGGCCTTAAGAAGGCCATTTGGTATTGTAAATAATAAATAACAATAATTTTATATAAATATAAATTTATTGTATTATGTATACAATCAATTATTATATATACTACATTACGAATCGGCGTTTTCAGTATTCGTTGTTTAAATACAGTATATGGTACACAATATACAGAAATTCCCCATTCCCAACAAGTTTAGTTCTTGAGATAGACCCCGTAACAAAAATGGTCTAAAACCGACAACTTTGACGGCCCCCCATTTCTTCATTTATAAACTATGCTCTGTCTGAATGTGGAGTAAATCAAACGAATCGATTTAGCGATCCGACTTACACCGTTTCATAAGACGTTTGAAGAAAAATAGAAAAGAAAAAAGAGTAGTGAGGGTAGCACGGTGGCGACCCTTCATAAAAATCATCATAATTCGGTCAATCTTTAAAATTGTTACAAACCGTTTTCGAAAAATTGAAGTTAAGACCCCATGCTTTAAAACTATGCAATAAAAATCGTATTTTTGTATTTTCAAGCCTATACAGGCCTCTCAAGTTCATTTGAGTTGCACCAGGCTAGCGTGGCTTTGTTCTGGCTTTTTGGTAGAGTTTTTTTAGTAGTTGCACAGACTTTTGCTAAACGTTTTTGGTAGTAGCATATAATTTTTAAAGATCCAGATTGGATTTTCGGATTTATCCGATTCGTTGAAAGTTCGTTCCAGTTCATTTTGATGACGTTTGGGTAACTCGTGTCAAGACTAGAAATGCATGATTACAAAATACAACGAATTGCTAGAAAATGCTGTGACTTCTAAAAAACCGGTCACCAATGTAACTTTACTGCATTACCGACTGCTTCTCCTCCCTCCCAAAGATTTCTAGCCTCATATATCACGCACTAGAGCTTGCTAAACTTTATTGCTAAGAAGTGATTGGATCTAAATATTAACATGTTCGATATTTGAGGTTACGTATTCACGTCGCAAGTTTTGTTCGTGCTGTGAAATGGACACAGAAAGCAAGAGAGGGAGAGAGAGAGAGAGAAAGAGAGAGAGAGAGAGGGTCAGGCAGGAAGACAAGGAGCTACCAAGAGAAGCACAGGGTGAGAGAGATATGCAGACAGAAAGAGACATTCGGTGCTCAAGGGTCGTGGTCAATTTGAATGTTATGTGGCTCTTGGGCATCGGAAGGGTCAAAAGCGCTCAGCCTTGAAGTGTTCGCTAACTCACCCTTCCTGATAGCGGACCAGTAGACCATCCGGACAATCATGGAAGCGTCGATGGCCGAATTAACGTCGGCCGAGTATATCGTCCACTTGATTAGATATACCGCAACTGTGTTCATGTGCTGCCCCCTACCTCTCTGTAACTCTACACCGATTCTCACGGAACTGCGTCAATAAATTTGGCATACCTGACATAGGTAAATATACAGAGTAGATTCGGTTACATAATGCTAAATCTTTTCGGTTCACGCCACACGACGAACGTACATTGCTGCCTGCCGGGTCGAACAAATGTCTGATCGATCACGTTTTTAATCCTACTTCATCCCTGTTCGCATTTCGGACACGACATTTTCGAACACGGACACGGGAATTAAATGGGAAATACCTTTAGGCGAGGAAAAGGAGCTTGTACATGATTTTTTGCACATTTTGCAATAAAAAATACTTTCTTTTTATTTTCAAAACATTTAGGGTCATGTTTTAAACAATAAGGTTAGAAAGATTTATACGAAATTTTATCAGAATCGGTCGATTCTGATAGGTCGTGATAGCTGTACGCCAGTTTTGAAAATGCAGTTTCAAAGACCGTGCCATACCGTCGAAATTTCTAAATATACATTTAAAAAATACCATGTCACGGCCAAAAGTAGTAATAAAATATGACGTAAGTCTAAAAAAGGTGGGGGAATCTTTCTTAAAAAAATAATTATGAAAATCAACAAATTTTTTTTACGTATAAAGATATTTCCTCCCTTAAAAAAATATCAGAGACACGAAGCGCATGTCCCTCCGCTTAGAATCCTTAGTCCAGATTAATGAGCAGCTAAAACTATAGGTAGTGGGTGTTAGCAAAAACTACGGAGTTACCTTTCGAGCAGCACTCGTGAAGCTCCTTTGAATTGACGCAAAGTCCAACTATCTTGTCCTTTCTGTGAGTTAACGTTTCATTCATTCGAATGATAAGGCGAACATGCTAATCAGCACGAATTCGTCGACGTTAGGGAACGCGCGGTTGACTTGCAGCTCGGGTGAATTCCCATGTTGAAGGGTTACGTACCTTTGGTATTTTCGAAAAGCGGTTTTTTTTATCGTTCTTTATTATTCTCTGTACTTTCATGGGTCTTGTAAAAAAAATGTTTCCGAAATCTCAATTAGGGACCGAGTTGTGAGGGTAAGTATGATCGATTTCATATATTTTTATTCAGTTTTATTTTTATTTTCCGGATAAATTAATTAAATAAATTTGACAAGAAATAATATGTTCTGATTTTGGTTGGTGATAATTGTTTTTTGGTATACAATAATTCGTTTCAACAAACTATAACGCTGTCATCACTCTTGGACTCTTAAAATCTTCTCGGACTCTCAAAATCTATTTCCCCATAGTGCAGTTATCATAAAAGCCATGGGAACAGGTATTTTCAGTTGAGGCTTGATCGCCGTACATAAACATAAATAATTTATTGCTAAATGAATAAAGAAAAAAGTTATGTAGTCACAGTACCAAAAAATGAGATCAATGGTGTCCCAAAATGACCTGACATTTTTAATTGCGCACCATTTTTTTTTGTGGTGAACATAGAGTACTAATCTTTGACAACTGACATCAGGAAGTATTGAGATTAGGTCATGGAGAATTACATGATCGAGCAACGCATAGAAATTGTGAAAATTCACTACAAAAATGATGACAAATTTCGCAGAGACGGTTCGAAAAGTCCGCACGTCCTTTGCTCATCATAACGCACCATCTCGCAGCATTGTGGTGAATGAAGTCACCAAATTTGAGGTTAGTGGTTCAATTCTGAACGCGTAAGAGATCGTGCGCTTTGACGCTATTGGAACTCTTTCTTCGGGATTTTCTGAAAAGAAAAGGGTAGTCCAATATTTCACAGACCATTCAGAAGCTCACGGAAGCAATTGGACGCACCATTAATGAAATTGGTCCGCAATTATGCCAAAATGTTCTGGAAAATTTCGTCAAAAGAGTGAACGTTTGCAAACAGGGACGAGGCTGCCATTTATCCGATATTGTGTCCAAACATAACCTCCATTATACCTTATATTAAAACAAAAATTATTATAATTTATAATCGATACTTCCCGTCTTTTCACGATTGATCCTTTGGAAAAAGTGTCTTGAAACGCCAATGTTCAGTTCGAATGAAGGCATACGACATCAAGCAGCGCCCATGCAGAAATTTGTCGCGGAGTCTCCAGATCCTAAGTGGAATCCAAGTGGATTCCACGCCACTTCTTGATTGACGTCGTTTGAGAATTTTGTATCTGAAATTCTCAACCGGATTTCAATGGATCTCCTAAAGAAAATATCCTTTCGTGATCCCGTGCACAAATGTATTGGGGAATCTCAACATGCACCCACATTTCTATATGAATTAAGGGAGCACCGCGCAAAGGGAGTCTTCATTGGGATCCAATTAGATTCTTCACAGTTCCCCGATAAACGCCATTTGAGAATTCTCACCACGTTCGAATCGAAAATATCTCACAAGTTACGAGAAAAGCCTCGCTGTGTTGAAACATAACCTGCACGATGCTCGAGCGTATACGTGTGTCGAGATATGGCAAATTGCAATCAAATTAATAACAAACGATAATTACAGTGGACTTTCAGTGATGCGAGTCAAATCGATTTTAGAGATATACTTTTTGAGCGATAACATTTTTTTGGAGATAAGATTTTTTTTTTGAGATCCATTCATTTTGCATATCTATAGATTTTGTTTAGGTAATTCAACATACAGAAGACGATGGGATCTATCAAGAATCGATCGGATTCTGTTCGATAATGTGGGAATCCTTTAGTATTCGAATTGGATTCGTCCATTGGATTTCAATGGGGAATCCCGATTGGAATCCAATATACGAGCGTGACGTTTTAGTACACGGAGAAAACAGGGGCTTCGAAGTTTAGAATTAATACTATGCTTCTAAAAAAATATCATTAAATATAAATAAGTATTGAATGGAAGATAAAAATTGTAATTATGGTATAGTAATAACGAAATTTTTTAAATTTTAACCTACGACATGGCACGTAAACTGATACAAATAATACATTTTATTCGGCATATTGTGATTTTTTGGTAGTATTCAAAAAATAGTTTGCCCACGTGATTGGAACAATTAGTTTCCAGTATTCTATAAAAAGTACAGTATGAAGAATCATATTGTACTAATAACTTCGTAATATTTTTCGCTATACACCGAAGATTTATGCTATGCGTATAGTGAAATCTATACATACACGAAGATTCATGCCATACGTAGTAAAATCCATATGAAAATATAGCATACAGGACTCAGCATATAGGACTCGCGCTAATGCGAAAATAGTTCCAAATGTAATATGCACGCATTATTTTCACTATACAGCATATAGGACTCGCGCCAATGCGAAAATAGTTTCAAATGTAATATGAACGCATTATTTTCACTATACGGTGTGGGAATCATTTTTACACTTCTATAACAAGTCTTGGAATTCCAAACTGGCAGTAAACTGCTATACTTTTCTAGCACTGGATATTAGAATTCTGGCAACCAGTGTTAGACTTTGAGGCCGTATTTTTCTCCGTGTATAAGCAGCAAACGCGATGACTCATTGGATCGCTATCAGGAAGTGGGAACAATTATGGGAAACCAATCGAAGTCTTACACCAATTTCTGCACGAGTAATAGTCTCGACTAATGCTTAGATAGGTGACTCAGTGAAAGGCAGCTTCGCCGAGTTTCTGTTGGTGAACACAACCGAAACTCAGTGAACATATAGCTGCCTATATCGACAGACGTTTTCCACCGTTTCCCCGTGCCCTCGTTCAACACGCGATACAGTAGTGCATCAGGAAAGAGTGGCTGTGGGGTGTGAGGCAAACGCAAAAGGGATGAAAAAGTAGAAGCCCTCAAGAGCGCGCGAAGGAACATCGAAAGTAAAGAAAATACACAATTTCACCAATTCCAACACGAATCTGACACCAACCTCGCCTCAATTTCCTATTATTCCAGTTTTACGGAAATTTCGTGCCTTCGCAGGACCTGGATAACGTCATTTATTGCAAGCTCCATGGCTCCAAATAACTCTCGTAACTGAGGTGAACCTCAATTTTGCCTCGCGGTTCACTGAGAACATCAAAGTATTTGAAAATTATGTGATTTACAGCCGTATCGATTGAACGTGGAATTTCTCACCCGGGGTAACGAAAGACGAGCGATATCCATCAAAGTCGTTGGGAAGAGTGCCTGATCCATTATCGTCGCCTTTCTCGGCGTTCCGTTGATATCGAAAAGCGAGAGAGTCCCCTGACGATCCATAATAACTACCCCGTATCAACCATAAATCCGTCAAACCATACTCGACCAACCAAAGTTTTCCGCAGCGCGTCGAGAGCGTAGCTCTCGCAGTCTGTGCGCCTCGAGTTTATGAAGAGTTATACAGGCGAGGGGGGAGAAAAGACCGTCATGGAGGGTGGCTCGGGCCAGCACGGGGGATGAGAATACACGATAGAAGGATCGAAAAAAAGTGTCGTGAAATGAAGACAGCTGACATTTTACTCCCTGGAGAATCACACGTCGATCGCGCGTGTAGCCCATTTTGAATGGATGTTCACTCTCCGATTAGTCAAAATAGACAGATAGATAATGTTCCCGTCCGGATTGTACAGGCCGTTTTATTACAAATGGTCGTATTTTTTTAAAACCTAATGCGTTATTGGAAGCGTCTTTGGGCAGCTTTGTAGATACTATCAACACTTACACTTTCGTTCTGTCCATCCGTTCGTCTATCACGAACTTCGATGTCAAATTCCCTCGTCCCTGTAATCGCTCGATTTAAAAATCTGAATAATTCATTAAGGGGTATTCTCACTTCAGACGCTAAAAAAGGCTTTTTCGTGCATTTTTTGGATAGGTTTATATTATAGACATTGGTATAAAAGTTGTTACACTTAAGGCCTTAGGCCACTCTAGAGGCCGAAAAATAGGCTTTTTGGAGATTTTTTTTTTCAGAACAACTACGAACTAAATCGAGATTACAAAAAGGGTGTTTATCATACATATCAGTGACTGTGTACAATCATTTTTTTGAAGCGATTAATTTCAAAATAGCGGCTGCGCAGCGTTTTTGCGCTGACGTCTCCGTTTTTCCAGGTTTTACGGCCGGACAAACAGCTCCGGTAATTTTGGAATTATTAGCCAATGGAATTAGCTAATTATTAGCCAATTATCCAATGAATTAGCCAATGGAATTATTAGCCAATGAATTTTTTTCTATTAGAATTTTTTTTAATTAGCCAATTATCCAATGAATTAGCCAATGGAATTATTAGCCAATGAATTTTTTTCGATTATATATAATAAATGCTATAGAAGTACGTAGGATTTTTTCGAGCGAAAATATTGATTTTTGGCTAAATGGTGCACTTCTAGAGTGAAAAGTGAAAAAATGGCCTAAAAAATCGTCAGATTTTTAACTTTAATTTTATAGTTAATAACAAATGAACTATGCAATAGAAAAAAAAAATCCTACGTACTTCCATAGACAATGTATTTTCCAAGATATATTCAACATTTCAAGTGAATCGATTGAAAATTGTCTGAGTTATGTTTCCGGCCACCTTAAAAAATGCAGTTTTGAGATAAACGCGTTTGAAGTTTTGAGTAGTGAGCTGCGGACCAGGCGACTTTGTACTAAAATTCAAAAACCGAGTACTTAGAGATTTTTCCCGGTCATAATCTCTTGGGACATAATTTTTCAGGTCCTAAGGGGCCGTTAAAAAAATCGATTTTTCGAAAATTCTAGAATGGCCTAACCTCTTAATAAATACACTTTCGAAATACCAAAAAAAAATTTTTAACTATTTATGTAACCCAAACAAACTTTAAATGCGTTTTTTTCGAAACAACGTTTCTCGACGGCTTGTTGATAAAATCTTCGAAACTACTGAACCGATCCTTATGAAATTTTAACCACATACTCTTTACAATTATATCTATAGCGCATATGAAGGATTTTTTTAAATTTTGATATTTACCATTTTTCTGTTGCCAAAGACGGTAGAAAAACACGTTTTTTTTTGTTTTTTTTTAAATGTCTGTCATTTTGTTATTTTTGCATATATCAAAAATCGCATGGTATGCGCTATAGCCATTAACATACTGAATCTAAAACTGTTCATTTTTTTGTTTCGGATGATTCTTCGAGATTTCATCAACAGCGCAGACCTACAATTGTTTTAGGACTTTTTTTAACTACCATTTTCGTCTATAAATAGTGACTTAAATAAAGAATTCAAAAAAATGTGTTTCGAAAGTGTATAAACCTACAAAGAAAAACCATGAAAATAGCCTTTTTTACCGTCTAAAGTGAGAAGACCCCTTAAGAATATGTTTGGTTTTTCATCGCATGCATACAACGTCCACAACATTGTGGTCGCCGGGAGCGTTTTCGCGCACCGTTGCAAACATCCGCCCAAAAGTACATGCATTTTTTAATTTTTGTCTCTATTTGTACATATTCTTGGACGATACAAAAATGGGTTTTTGTTTTTTTTTTTAGTAATTTTTGTAGTTGTTCCATCCCTAAAATCACCTCCATAACAGTGCTCTCGACAACGATATTGCCTTTGAGGAGGTGAAAATAATTTAATCGGTATGGTTAAAAGGGAAAGAACGGTTTCTTTTGCAGTTTCTATACTTGGGGTATTATTTATTGTTACGTTTGACTATTACCAGGTCTTTTTTAAATAAATAATCGAAAAAGGCGAAGTTATGGGATTATCTTCTGGAAAGGCTGTGATGCGAGCTGTAAAACGCCGTAATTTCTAGTTCCTATTGCATTGATCTAAAACAAACCGGTGAGGTTTGTTGCTCATATTTATACGGTTTCCGTGAATTAAAAAAAAAAGGAAGAGGCAATTTACAAATTGGCATGCTTTTAAAAAACAGTTTGAATTTTACATAACATTTTTAGGTTATTTGGCAATAAAAAATAAACTTTTTGAAAACATATAGGTTCAAGTACAAAATAATATTGTAATTGAAATGTGTGTCAAATTTGAACGACGTCGATCAATAATTTTTTTCATTAATTGCTTATGCCAGTTTTGAAAATGCAGTTTCACGAGAAATGCGTTTAGAATGCTGATAAATTGGAATTCAATAATTTCAGTAACACACAAACTCGTCGCGATATTATTCAGTACTCTATTTTTCCAGAAAGTTGTCACTAACTACTTCCAATTGGTAGATAAGTAACTTTTTTTAGTAATAGCCTATAAACGTCTTAACGCAAGACGTCAAGTGTAGAAGAATCACATTTACAGGCCTCCGAAATACATTAAATACATTCTGTAACAAAATGTTCCTATCATATTCTTGCGGAGTTTCGGCATAATTGGTGCAGTGCTACCGTTTCATTCCAATTTATACAGTAAATTCTTCATCATATCCTGAATTAACCCTCCAAATTTTAAATCGATCGTCTGCTGAATTTCTATAATTTTTTTGAATTAAAATGACACTCTTTAACATAGAGAGATCATATGAGAGAACATAGCCTGGGCTCATCGCTGAATGGCAGTTCTACGTGCGGCATAGTGCGAAAAAATGTTGAAAATTTTATGAGAGACACTCAGTCTTCAAGCACACCTTTATTAGGTCCCGAAATATTTCGCATCAAATCCGGCTCTGAATGCCTTAAAATTTGTTAACAACTGCCTTTTCGAGCAGAAACGAACTTGCCCATGGCTGGCTGGGTGAAAAATACACTGCATTTTCATTTGCAATCGAAAGAGTTTATGTCAGATGATTAAATTGATAATAAAAAGGAAATTTATATTTATTACAAAGAATCTGTTTTATTTCATAACCGGATAGGTCCATAAGATTATCATTCAAAAGCGGAGTTGTCCACCATTCTTATTAAAAACCAGAGGTGACCGAAAAAAAACAAACAAATGGTAGTTGGTATTTTCATTATACTAAAGCCGGGTCCATACTTACATTTCAATAGAGCCTTCATATATTAAAGCTTAAAAATTCGAACACATCTCTATTTGGTTATTTTGGTTTTTGACCTCTCCTGTGAAAAAGTATAATAATTCATAGACAAGGCCGGTTTTGTTCGTCAGCTCCGCAAAAGTCAATGTAAAAAAGTGTTTTTTTTTCATTGTAAATTTTATAGAAACGGTGTAGACAATCGACTTAAAATTTAGAGGGTGCATTCAGTATACGACAAAGAATTCACCGTATAAATATTAATCAAATCGTAACATTTCGTCAATTGTCCCGAAATTCCTTACGATGTTACATTGCAGTAAAAAAATATTCAAAAATCAACCTTTCTGAATATTTTCAAGGTATCTTCCACTTTAAACAAATGACCCTTTTCTATTATCAAATCTTCGTAACTCATTCATCAACATTTATCACCTTACCACTTAGGCCATAATAACGGGTATAAAATCATGTGCGAATTTAACAATTTTTTTCGTTTGAAAAAGTGATTTACTTATAAAATTAATTAGACATCTATTTAGCATGAATATCAAGCTGTTAGAAAAAAATATATATATATATATATTTTTCGATGTACAAAATGGCCGGCTGCTCGAATTTTCTCGAAACAGCTTTTTTCTAATTGACGTGACAAATAACTTCAACAATTTTCACTCGATTTACTTAAAATTTAAAAGTTATGTTCCTAATTGCATTTCGCAGAGAAGCACGTACGGAATTTTTGATTAATCGAAAACTTTTCACTTTATGAGCAGTTTTATACGAAATTGTTCACTGAAAATTCATTCAAATACCTACAACTCAATTCAAATACCTACAAATTTGGAATAAAACAATGTTTTTTAAATTCCGTACGTACTTCTCTAGATATTCTAATGTAGATTGACGAGAATTTTCTTTTTTTGTTCTTGGTAAAAAATTGTGGATGCTAAATGTCACGCCGCGGAGCGCCTAAAAAAAGATAACAAAAGAAAATATTAGTAATCGGCCATTTTGTACATCGAAAAAAAAAATTCTTACAGCTTGATATTCATACTAAATAGATGTGTAATTAATTTTATGAGTGAATTACTTTTTCATACGAAAAAAATTGTTAAAATCGCACATGATTTTATATACGTTACTGTGGCCTAACCCCTTACCCCATAACCTGCATAGTGCTACCGCAACATTTCCCGATTTGCTTCGGCGTATTGCTTAGTTCCCATTCACTTACATCTTACATCTTGTTCCTGGGAAGCGCCCGTGGGGGTTGTACGGGGTGGGCAGGGCAGGGGGGAGGAGAGCGAGTGAGCAGCGCTAAGTTTTTTAATCGCTTTTCTCGCTGACAGTGAAGCTCGACGAAGTTACGACCACTTACTGGAGCTACGGGTCTCTCCACAATCACTACCACCAACCGCTACCAACACCACCGATCTACCGACTCGCAGTTTATCTGTATCACACTCGGCAAAAGTTGTTTACCCCTCCCCCCCCCCCTCCCGAATTTCTCTCCTTTTCTCTCACCATTTCCCTGCGAAGTGTAACATTCTACTCTCCTGCCAGCAGTTAAATTGGTAAAGTTTCAAGTTTTAACGCGTACACGTCTCACATGTACACGTAAAGCGTAAACGAACGCGTAATACATGAGGTTTGTGCCGTACAGTGGGGGCCCTCGTGAGACCAACTAATAGTAACTCCTGAAATATATATGGGGGGAAAGATGATTTTGAGAATTTTCCACTTCGAAAAATCACCCTCACAAGGAAAGGTTGCGGGGTCGATCTCGCCGATTTCGATGCAATTTGGCACGCTCGTAGAATGGGTAAAAATAGGCGACACGTATTTTTTTATATCTGCGGGACCCGATTTTTAAGGGGTGAAACGCACCCTCGAAAATAGAGGTGTTTTTCGTTTTTCGTCGATAACCTTATCGTTATCATCTCCAATGTATAGTACACGAAAAAATAAACATTGTTGCAATTTGAACTTTTTTCATATCTCGTACCGTTACCACGTTATCGACGAAAAACGAAAAACACCCCTATTTTCGAGGGTGCGTTTCACCCCTTAAAAATCGGGTCCCGCAGATATAAAAAAATACGTGTTGCCTATTTTTACCCATTCTACAAGCATGCGAAATTTCATCGAAATCGAAGAGATCGTCGTCGCAACCTTTCCTTGTCAGTGGAGCTAGTTGTCCTCGTATTAGGTGCACAAATAAGTTTTCGGCCTGTTTTCATGAAAATAATGATTTATTTACTCAACCCTCAATCCGTGAAGGTATTTGAGGCACCTTAATCCCGTGAACCTGGGTCGTTTTCGTCTTCGCACTACCAAACCAACAATTGTACTGATGGATATGGCTTCTTCCTTTAAGGGGCTATACCAGTGTGACACTTTAAAAAAACCGATTTATTTTTTTTTGCCTTTTTCGACAGTTTATACTTTCAGGAATATCCTGTAAAAATGTTATGGCCGTATCTCTAATACTCCCCGAATGTTCGATCGATAGTTAAATCTTTAAACCCTTTTTTCTCGAAATGAGATTTTTCATTGCTGATTTGCTGACATTGTGACTCAAAGAGCAATTATCCGATTGACTTGAAATTTGAACTGAGTACTCTTGAATATATTTACTCTACAATGACGTAGGATATTTTTGATTGAATAGAAATTGACGATTTGGCATTGAAAAAAACGACCATTTTATCGGCAAGAAAACAGACGTTTTTTTCATAACTACGCCATTTTGTTAGATTTTGATATTTTTCGAAAATCCTACGTCATTGTACAGGAAATACCTTCCAGTTTAACGACATTTTTTGCTTTTCCGGTTTCAGCTACTCAATCGGCCGGAATCATGTCAGCAGTGGAGGAACTTTTTTTTTGCGCCTCCGAAGGCAGCGCATAAGTCGCTTGGATCTCCATATTTTTCTATGAAAAAAATTATGTAATATAGGTTAAATATAGCCAAATATATTCTTAATTTTCCGTAACATTTAATTCAGTACTTTGCTTCCAAAAAATTCCCGACAATCACCCAAATCTTCAGCGCTCACACTGGTATAGCCTCTTAATGCCTGACAAATCATCTCCTTAGCTGCGAAAGTATTTTTCTTCAATTCGAACGTGAAAAGCATACAGTGCCTGATATGCATGTTATTGCAGCTCATTTTGCTCACTGTGCTCACTATGTATATTTTGAGGTTATGTTAAGCTGTTGGTACAGAAAAATAGTCTACTAGGTTGGTATTTTAGGACATCAGACCTGGAGGGGAACATTTTTTCGTTCAAATGTTCATTCAATACAGCTGTTTTAGTTCTCAGACGGAGACCTTTTTGTACACGTAATACTTTGCATTACGTAAACCCCAATGTCTTCGAAGATATTTTCATAGAAATGTAAGCAGATTCCTATGAAAACCACTTCAAGGACCGTCCCGAATTCAACGATTCGCTTAAACATATTTTGAGGTTCGTTCTCAAAACAACCATTCATGTCAAACAGGGACTTTAAAAATATGAGTAGTATCATAAAAATAGAGGTGTATACTGGAACCGTAAAATATTACGCGCCTGTTTATATGTTGGGGACATTGGGAGATAAAATCGGTTCTTTTTTCTTGCGGGATGGAGAGTGTCCATTTTTTTCCGAAAGGTTAGTTACGCAAAAACTATGAACTTGTATATGCAGTTACCACTGTGACGGGCCGAAAAAGGTAGGTTTTCTGTCTTTTTTGTCTATTAGATTATTTATTTGGGATTATGAAAAAAGGTATGTTTTGAAGTATACATTGAACATATTTCGTGCAAATCTTTATGGAAAAGAATTAAGGCCTTAGGCCACGGTAACGGGTATAAAATCATGTGCGATATATTTTTTCTAACAGCTTGATATTCATACTAAATAGATGTGTACTTAATTTTATGAGTGAATCACTTTTTCATACGAAAAAAATTGTTAAAATCGCACATGATTTTATACCCATTACTGTGGCCTAAGGCCTTGAAAATTCAACATTATTGAAGTATAATAGAAACTCTGTACAAAAATGTTGTCCAATGGCCCGATCGATAACTGGACATTGGTTGGTCTGAAAAATAAAAAAAGCTTTATATTCTATGAAAATGTAGTTTTCATTGTGCGTAGCCGTTTGACAAAAAAAAAAGTTCACGAAATGGCGAGTTTAAAAAAAGGTTTATTTTTCGCGAAACTTTTACTGACATACGGCGGCTTAAAAATAATACCATTAAAAAAACGGCTACGCACAACGATAGCTACCCCAATTGCTTAAATTTTGGCTTTAAAAAATTGAAATTCGGACAATCATAGCTAGAGTTGTGATTTCGGCTACCTGCTCTCGCTAAATCGTCTGTGGCCGTCAATTTTCAATGTTGTAACTAGAATTTTTGCCCTCATATTCTTGAATATGTATATCATTTGAGAAAATGTGCAAAAAATCGTTGTTTTTACTCGTCACAGTAGTGTCCCACCTTAAAGTAAACCAGATTTTTTTTAAGGTAAAGTAAAAGATATTTCTCTGATTGCTATTTATTGTTTCTGTTCGAATTCTGTCCATCTCAGTCACAATCCACAAAACAGGTGACCCTAAAGATAGGCCCGGTATTCATCCATTCATCAACAGTGCCAAATCTGTACTCAACCATATGCACGAGGAATAAAAAAAGATACTTCCTTTTTCATAATATACGCACCGATATAAATACTAATATGCACATCGAATTACTAATCTGAATCGATCGTACTCATTTTCCCTTATATTGGTACTTCCTTTTTTATAGTATACATACAGATATGAATACCAATGTGCACATAAAATAAGTAACGTAGATCGATCAGTTTCTCCGAAATGTATACTCGGATCCGATATTTACCACTTCCCAAAATACGTACCAGGACTGCATCGAGTATCATGCTGCAGTTGCACAAAGGAAAATTCCCCCGTTAGTTTCCGCCTGCTCCCAATATCTCCCAATATCTCCCAATACCGTGACCAAAACCATATGGGTATAGGTACGTTCGAATAGAAATCTACCCTGAATTACGTGCCTAACGAACGATATTTCTGTCGACCAACTGTTGACTACCATCGCACGTGAACGCGATACGTTTGAGAGAGTGCGATTTTTGATTGTCAGCGCTTGCGACGGTGAGTTTTGGTACTATGCACACCAACTGACGTGCAGGGAGAGCGAGATTGGCGACGAGCGAAATTCGCTATCAGACTTCGTAGCCCAGCGGACTCCATCTGTTCCAACAACTTTGCGGACCGGACGTTTGGCCCGCACCCACGAGAAGTGGAATAACTTCAATTTCTGGGCGACCCACCGAGTTCGGGTCGTCTCCCATCTCGGCAACTTTGGGGTTAGGGAAGTTCCGGAAAGTTACTTAAGGGCGGCGGCGGCCAGTTGGGGGAGGGGGGAGGGGGGTACAATCCTTTTGACATATGAGACATCAAACTACGATTCGGAGATCTCCGCCACAATTGACTCGTGGTTGCGATACTTTGTGTCATTTGAACGGTTTTAGAGTTTAGGGAGTTTGGATTCAGATGCTTGCGCGACACGCGGTCGAGGTATTTTATATATAATTGTGGTGAAACTTGGGTCTAGATACCAATTGAATCAAAAAAATATATTTCTTGATCGAAATAAATGTGCTGCTGAGGAGTGCCACCGATATATGAGATTGTTACAATACTATAAAATATTGGAAAATGTGTTTGATTTAAATAACATATTATTTTATTTGAAAAAGCTCTTCTGTTCTCTGAATATCTACATTATCCTTCAAATAAAATTATATTCTATTGAAATCATTCTATATACAATCCGTAGATGGATGGTTGAAACAATTAAACGGTTGCTCCAACATTTTTTATTCCGTACAAAAATATAATCAATAGAATTAATTATTTATTTACTACATCGAAACGAATATGCCATAGGACGTAAGTATTTCAATTTGTTTTAAATCTTAAATAAAAAGTGAGCATTAGAAGAATCGTCCACGATAATGGTGTAGAGAATATCAGATATCCAATGGAACATCCATGGGGAGAATATCAGATATTCAACTGTTAAGAACAGATACTACACTTTGATTTTAGCCACAGGCCAAGAAGCGATACTCTTTAGAGTTTCTCCGGCGTTTAAGTAGATTTTCGGTTCGCGCTACGCTTACGAGAAACGAGCGCGCGTGCGGCTTCTAGCGGTTACTCCGAGAAGTCCGGGTTTCCGCACACCTATAATTTCGGTGGCGCTCGGCCATGATTTGGTTGAATTTTTTCAACCAAATGCGCAAGAAAAAAAATGTATTTTCGCATTTGCTCAATATTTTTCAATCAAAATAAAAGATTAATATTTTAACAAATAATGTACTTGGAAATCAATATCGGATATGGTGAAAAAAATAAAATAACATATTTCCTCAATAGAAATTGTATCTGAATCAAACGACCGAAATTCAATTTTTCTTGTGTACTCGAATCAACAATATTCATGTCCCGCAAAGGGAATTCGGTAATCTTTGCAATGGCCGTGTCTTTTGTTATTTGATGCTTCTGGCCCACAGGAAACTTTAGATAGGCGAATCGCCGATTAAGGCCGGCGATAAATGTAAGAAAAGGACTATATGCTTACGATTAAGACAGTATTGTTGTCTAGATATTAAAAAATCGTTTTATTTTTTAATTTTATTTTATTATACTACAGACCTTTCTGATTACAACTGTGAAAACGGTTTGATGATACTTATAAAATGAGCCAAGTTATATCAATTATAAGACGCACGCTTAGTGAGCGCGGTCGAACGCAGAAACTTTACACTCGTTTTTCTCGAAACTAGGCTTTTCAAATTGGCAACCATGCTATCTCGATAACGAATTTGACGATTGAGCTCAGATTTGACATACACCTTCGCTAGACCATTTTTTAACGTTGATAGCGGAGTTGAATTAAAATATATGTGTATGTGTGTGTGCGTGTGTGTGTGTGCGTGCGTGTGTGTGTGCGTGTGTGTGTGTGCGTGCGTGTGTGTGTGTGTGTGTGCGTGCGCGCGCGCGCGTGTGTGTGTGTGTGTGTGTGTGTGTGTGTGTGTGTGTGTGTGTGTGTGTGTGTGTGTAACTCGTAGAAGATCAGAAAAATAGGAAAAATTAATAATCAAAGCATGTCGACATTGTGTAAAAATGTTTTGCTGCATCTGGTATCAAAAATCACAGCACTCATACGGATTGAGAATATGTTTGGTTTAGTCTTCACATTCATACAACGCCCGCGACACTGGTCGCAAATTCGGCGCGTTTTCCGCCCACCCTAGTAACCAAACGTACACAATTTAACATGATAATAATTTTGTTTAATTTGTACATGTTCCTGAAGGATCGTTGAACATGTGAAACCCAATGATCTCCGTAATTACTCGTTGCAGTAACACGGTTGAGGTCTCAAAATGTTCGTTTTGAGTCAGGGAACAACCCCTTTCTCGTCGTTAGACGATCACGTGTAACAATTTTTTTTCTCCTTACTTTCGTTGGGCGTCTCGCGTGGTAAGAGAAACTGTATATTTACTTTCAAAATCGAGAAAATCAGGGAGAAAGACATTGTTCGTCTATTTATTTGACGTCGACTGTGCAAATTTCATGATATTCTGCAGAGCCGGTTTCGAGAACATTGAGCACCTGTAATTGTGTTCTGTTTTACCGGCCAAATAGTGTGACACATGGCCTTAAAGGTTATTCCATCCTAAAAATCACTCCCAAAACAGTGTTCTAGACAACAATATTGCCTTAAAAAACAAACTTCATATTGGTATGTAAATTTTGGTCAGACCCTATCAAAATATTATGAATAATAGTTCACCATAAAAATTGGCGTAGCATCTGTATACGATTTTGACCAGACCCTCGTAAAATATTATGAATAATATTTTAATATATGAATATAATATTATGAATAAGATTTTACTATAAAAATTGGCGTATCATCTTTATATAATTTAATTCTATAAAACATGTAAGTCTATAAAAATATAATTACATTGAAGAAGTGCTTCATTAATTAAAAACGTTTTATCAAAAGTACGACCCACGCCGGTCATCATAATTTCACCCCACACACGATAATGCGTCGACATTTGGGTCGGCAGTAGAGCAAAAAAGAAAATCTTACAAGCGGGAGTTCTTGATATTTTGGTGTACGGCGACAGGTGTGTCCTACCGGATAGCAAATACATATAAATAAGTCACGTGAGAGTCCCAGGGGTCGGTACAGAAACGAAGAGGCCGCTCGAGGCGCTTGGCTTGACGGGGTTGCTTGAAGTGTGCCAAGGGGGTTGCAGCGGCGAACAGGCAAACGGCTGTGGCAGAGCCCGAGGAATGGCACAAGGTTTCTGTGCAGATAGCGCCCGAAGAGTTATGGCCTCCCAGGGATAGGAGGAGTCAGTCGGTTTAAGCGTTCTCTCTCTCTCTCTCTCTCTCTCTCTCTCACACACACACACACACACACACACACACTCTCTCTCTCTCTCTTTCTCTCTCTCTTTCTCTCTCTCTTTCTCGCCAACCCTTGTTCCAACCTTAGAACTCCGTAATTTTTACCCTCCTCCGAGAAGTTAAGAGTAATTTACTGGTTCCTCCGTAGACGTTGTTCCGTTCTCTCTCTCTCTCCTCCTCCCTTGTTCTCCGCGGCAGCGACGAGAGCCGTAGCAAAATGCAGAGATAGAAATAGCCCGGACGAAGGCCGAGAGGGAAACATCGAGTGGAGCAAAAGGGTTGTTCTTGGTGTGTTTCTCTGTATAAGGGAGGGTGATGAGCCCGAGGGTTGTTAATTGCTGGTTCAACTTGATTTGTATCGAGGCGTCGTATAAGTCAACAGTGAGGGAAAAAGGAAAGAAAGAAACAAAGAAAACATTTCGTTCCTATCGTCTGCTAGCCTCCCCTACCCCGTATACGTTAATAAACCACCGACGAAATCGTTTAATGAATTAACCATCCACTCCAATGAATAAATCTACGCTTCTTCTTCTTCTTCTTCTACATCGATTTTAAGAGTTCAACTTTCCTTCACACCGGCGCGCGGCTCGAGGGAAAAGTTATCACGCAACTTCGATATTTTTGCTGTGGAAATCTCGCGGGGCCTTGAAAGTTTTTTGTTTTTCCTTAATCTCGCAGGAAAGCATGGGGATTTTTTCTCAACTATATGTGTGTGTGTGTGTGTGTGTGTGTATGCATACCTATAGAGGTACATCAAAACATCGATCATTAGTTCGACGCGCAGGAATTAAGGGGCTGTACCAGTGTGAACGCTGAACATTTGGATGATTTTCGGAAATTTTTTGGAAGAAAAGTACTCAATTAAATGTTTCGGGAAATTGAGAATATATTTGGCTATATTTGACCTATATTACATAATTTTATTCATAGAAAAATATTGAGATCCAAGCGACTTATGCGCTGCCTTAGGAGGCCCAAAAAAAAGGTTCTCCACTACTGACATGATTCCGGCCGATTGAGTAGCTGACAAGGGGACAGTACGGCAGTCGGATTTTTGTAATTTTTCGTACTCATGGTATGCGAAGTTCAGAGCTCGAATATTAATATCCCAAAGCAGTTCGACGCCATATTCAGAAATTTTCGAGAAAATTGACTTTGAAGTTTTCGAGCGCACTCTTATCCCACAAAGATGCAACGATATTCGAACCGGGCTCGTGGCGTACCCGGTAGCGCTCGAGTCTAGTAATCGCGGGGTCGCTGGTTCGAGTCTCACTTCGAATTTTTTTTTTTTTTTTTTCATTTTTTTTTAAATGAAAAAACGCAAGTCACATTTTTAATTATCTCTTGATTATAAACATACATTTTCAAGTATCAATATTTATAACCAACAACATTTTTAGGATGAAAATGAAAAACGTCGGGTAAGGAATTGAATACTTTATTATTCGGTCTGTATTCGTTTGTTTTATACATCGGGTGTAATGTTACACGAGCCAGAGTGATAACCATCGTAAAAACAAGGAAAACAGTAATTTTCACGGCATCTCGCCCACCGTACAAACGCTGCATTGTTACATTCGCAATTTTTTTGAATACATAGATCGAAAAACAAACTTCATTCACGTTCATGAAGATTTCTCTTTGATCGCAAAGTTTCGAAGCAAACCACGCATATCTGATCATGTTATTGAAGACCGGAGAAGACAACTGATGATGATTTTTATCCCGGGATTATTTATTTATTTTTTTATAAATAATCACCTATTGTTATATATAAATAATATATGATCATATATGAGAAAATATATAATTATGTATAACTATAATGAATTTTGTACATAAATAACTATATATGGATTTTGTCCATATATAAACATATATAGATATATTATATTAATTATATGTAATAATATGTGATTATATACAACAAAAATTTATCGGGATATTTAAATGACGGAGGTATGCGAATTAAAAAAAAATGAAAAAAAAAAAAAAAAAAAAAAAAATTCGAAGTGAGACTCGAACCAGCGACCCCGCGATTACTAGACTCGAGCGCTACCGGGTACGCCACGAGCCCGGTTCGAATATCGTTGCATCTTTGTGAGATAAGAGTGCGCTCGAAAACTTCAAAGTCAATTTTCTCGAAAATTTCTGAATATGGCGTCGAACTGCTTTGGGATATTAATATTCGAGCTCTGAACTTCACGTACCATGAGTACGAAAAATTACAAAAATCCGACTGCCGTACTGTCCCCTTGTGAAACCAAAAAAGGAAAAAAATGTCGTTAAACTGGAAGGTATTTTCTGTACAATGACGTAGGATTTTCAAAAAATATCAACATCTAACGAAACGGCGTAGTTATGAAAAAAAAAGTCTGTTTTCTTGCCTATAAAATGGTCGTTTCTTTCAATGCCAAATCGTCAATTTTCATCCAATCAAAAATATCCTACGTCATTGTAGAGTAAATATATTCAAGAGTACCCAGTTCAAATTTCAAGTCAATGGGATAATTGCTCTTTGAGTTTCAATGTCAGCAAATTTGAAAAAGCTCATTTCGCGAAAAGCGCGTTTGAAGATTTAACTATCGATTTTTGCAAGATAAAATGCTATTGATATAAATGATAATGATATTCTTGAAAGTATAAACTGTCGAAAAAAGCAAAAAAAATCGATTTTTTGAAAGTGTCACACTGGTATAGCCCCTTAACTTGGGTTCTGTGACGGGCCGAAAAAGATCGTTTTTTCCGATTTTTTTTGTCTACTAGATGCTTTATTTGGGATTTGGAAAAATGGTATGTTATCAAGTATACATTGAACTTATCTCGTGTAATTTTTTATTTAAAGCTGAAACAATTCATAACATTATTGAGGTATGATAGAGCCTCTGTATAAAAAATGCGGTTCAACGGCCGGATCGATACCTTGACAATCGTTAGTTTGAAAAATAAAAATAAAAAAGTTTTATAATCGATATAAATGTAGTTCAAGGTGTGAGTAGCCGTTTTTCGAAAAAAAATCACAAAATAACGGGTGTTATTAATGAAAGAGTGATTTTTGGCGAAATTTTTACTCACCTATATTCGAGAGCTTAAAAAGTACTAAATTTCGAACAAAAAACGGCTACGTATACGGAAACGATAGGTACGTAAACGGCTACATAAACGGAAACAATATGTACAGCAATCAGGGGAATTTTGGTTTTTTTAAGTTGAAGATCGGACAATTATAGCTAGAACTATGATTTTTCGGGCAGGTCGAGAAAAGTCGTTTTGAGAAAAAACGCGATTGCAAGTTTCCGTTTACGGAAATCGTTGCGCTGCCTGCTCTCACTAAATCGTCTGTAACCTGGTCATTTTTCAATATTTTAAATTGAATTTTGTTTCACATATTCTTGAATATGTACACTTTGAAAAAATGCAAAAACAATCGATTTTTTAAATCCGTCATAGCGGTATTCCTTCCTAAGTGGAACTTTCTCATATAGACAGCTTATTGGTTGATGCTCAAAGAAGGCGCAATAAAATGTAATTACAATGTGCCTACAAAACAACGCTCTAGAAAACAATGCTGCCTTCAATTTATCATGATTTTTCTTCGTACCTAGTATTGCCATTTGAAACAATTAAGATTGGATGATTTTTTTTTCTCCACCCTAATCCACACGCAGTTCATCAGTCGTATAAAGATCGAATAGGATTTCCTTTTAATGCGATTCCAAAACTGGGTCTTGTTGTTGTGAAAATGAGCATAAATCAATAGTCACCTTTCAAAATCGTGCCCACTTTGAGCATCGGTGACACGTTTTGTTCGACAGGGGCTTTTCAGGGCTAAACGGAGTCAGCCTGGTGAAACGGTATTTGTGGTTCCTGGCAACACTGATCCACCCCTCTCGCGGCTGCTACAAAAGTGCAACCGAACGGACTCTCATCATTACGGGATGGTTTTGCTGTGTTTACATCCCCCTTTATATGACCGTAGACCGAAGTGGGTCGCCACGCTAAGCGCGCGGTGGCCGCATTAATCGGATTGGGGATAGTGGCAATCTTTGCCCCGCTGCCATGGTGGTAAGATACCATACAGCGCTCCATTCGTTATTCAATGGACCGTTTGCAAACCTGCGCTTTGCGGTGTGACGCTTCACAAAGCTAATTGCGAAAATCCTCGTGAGTCGAATCCGAAGAGCTCGCGAAATTCTATGCACCCTCAAAAAAAAAACGTAGAAGCGGTCGCCCATCCAAGTGGGCTTTCGATTAAAACGTAATTACTTAAAAAAGCACAGCGAGTCAACTTGTCTCCCATTGAACAATTTTACTTTACAAATTCCCACAGTTATCAATGTTTTGACATCTAAAATTTTTCGACCGGCGTTGAAAATATGACACAGGGAGCTCATCAAATTGAGAGGTTAGGCTACCGTGAAAATTGAAAAAAAATCGCTCGTCGCTTGAGACAACTCAAATTGAAGAGGGAGATCCGACATATGGTGCAGCAATCACAGATTGAAGGTAAACTTATGATGACAACGATAGAACTTTTAGCACAAAAATTAAACATGTTTTTCTCGAAACTATGTTTTTCAAAATGGTGTACACGTTTTCACAACATCTAATGAACGCATTGACTTGAAATTTGCTACACTTATTCAGTGTTATCGTACTTTATTCTTGACCGACGTTTTTATTCTTAACATTTTTCCATTAGTTATTATGGGGATGTTGAATAAGTTCTCGCTGTTTTTTTCGTGAAAATTAATGCTTTATCTAAAACAATATTTTCTTATATTTTCAAACGTTTCGTTTGTTGTGTGCTGCAGTTGCAATTTTTTAAAATAAAATAGCGCCGCAAAAATCCTCGCAACTACTCTTTTTTGTCACGAAATTTGACATGTTATTGTCAAATTTCTACTATGCAAAAACTACTATGAAAACTACTACGCAAAAACTACTATGAAAACTACTATGAAAACGACGACTACTATGAGTAGCAAATACGATTGCTACTATGAAAAAAAAGTTGTTTACAATTCGGCGAAGTGTAAACACTGATGTTCACTAAACTTCAAGCTGTCTTATAGTACTTCTTTGGTATAGTACATCTATAGTACAAGCCTTCGTAGGCATTTGATCCTATGTCAGCCTCTAAATTTCTAGCTGTCTTATATAATAATAAAACTATAACTATAACTAAATTTCAAGCTGCCTTATAGTACTTCTTTGGCATAGTACATCTATAGTACAAGCCTTCATAGGCCTTTGATCCTATGTCAGCCTCATTTGAGTCTGTTTACTGCTACCCGAGTAGAAATTGTTCTAGCCTGTCTGAGTTACGACCTAGTAACTGGCTCGCCCAATTGAGCACATACGAACTGACCAATGGTTGGCTCGCTACGAGCTAATATTGTGAATGTTTTGTTATCCAGCCCTTGTCTAGTCACTGCCCAGCTAATCTTGGTCACAAATGACAAAGTGAGTTTATGTGACTACGTATAGTTCCATCGAGCGAATGGCTCATGGCTGACTAGCTAACTTGAGTTTTAGATGGCTTTGCAGAAGAAACAATTCTCAAGTGGGCATGACGCCATGACCACAGTTAGCTAGTATTGGCTACACTGGCTAATTGTGGCTATGCGCCCCTTCCCTAGTGACTGCCCAGCCGAGCTTGGTCACGAATGATAAAGTGTGGTTATGTGACTACGTGTAGTTCTATCGAGCGATTGGCTCATGGCTGGCTAAGCAACTTAAGTTACAGATGGCGTTGCGAATGAAAGCATTCTCATGGCGAGATACCTACTTGCAAGTAGGTATCTCGCCATGACCTAGCAAGTTATGCGGCTATGCACCCTTTGGCTAGTCACTGCCCAGCCGATCTTGGTCACAAGTGACAAAGTGTGGTTAAGTGAATACGTGTAGTTCCATCGAGCGACTGGCTTATGGTTGGTTAAGCAACTTGAGTTACAGATGACGTTGCAAATGAATAAAATCCTCAAGTCGGTATATCGCGATGACCTAGCCAACACTTCCCAACTGCGGCCGCACTAGCCGGAATCAATGATCGGACAAATACAATTTAAGGTTATGTAATTCTATGTGATTATCGCTCTCAATGCGAACGCAATTGAGACATTGATCCGATAATGTTATTTACATTTGTTAATCCACCCATTTTTTAATAATCTGACATTGTGTAGTGTAACATATGTAGAAGATAAGAAAATTCAGAAATTAAACAAGTAGAATTGGCTCAGTGGACAACTTCACAACTCATCACCCAGACGTCCCGGGATCGAAACCACGTTACGGCACAAGCGTTTGTCTGAGATAATTTAAAATTGAACCATTAATATATTTACAGCGCAAATATCATAACCCTAATTAATGAACAACGAAGAATATCGCAAAAGGGTCCAAACATGTAAATAATGTGCAAAAAACATCATGAAAATATAAATATATAGCCGCAAATATTTTTTATCTAATCGCCACCTAATTTTTGGTTCCCAGTCGCTAGCTGGAAAAACTACTTCATGGCTAGGTCAGAAATGTAATACAGTCGTGGGATATTTCTTTCTATCTAGTCACCATCTAATTTTTTGTATTGAGTCACTAGAGGACCAAAGTGTTACAAGGCTGGGTCAATCGCTGAGACGGCTAGCTAATGGCGATTCGAAACATTACTTTACTAGCTAGTGGCTAGGCGGTTATGAGTTACGTTTTCCACTCGGGTAGAAGGCCTACTATGGGCCGCCTCATGTTCTTCCTTGGCTGCTCACCTCCTGCATAGGCCCTTATACTCCTACCTAACCTAGCTGAAGTCGTTGCAGCTCCTCTTTTGATTGCATTTGGAACTATCGTGCATTTGGCTGTTTCGACGAAACGAGGGTGGGGATGGTCGCATTCGAAAGAGCAGGTCTGTCAGCTTTCAGTAACCGTCATACGTTGGACTAGGTAGGACCGCGCGTTTGCCGTAGAGGCCTACTTTTCCAATGGCCTTTCCATTATCTCCACCCAGCGAACCTTTCGCATTCGCTTCAAACTTGCCTCTGCAAGTCCAGCAACCCTCCAAAGTGGAAGAAATGGATCTTGGGTAAACAGTTACAATATTTTTGTAAGGAATTGCCCCCATGTATGTCGGATCCCTATAGCAGGCACGCATGCATACGTATAGGTACTAGTCTACGTGTGTTGGTGTATGCTTAGGCATGATGTGTGCGCGTATCTACGTGTGCCTACGCATGCGCGTATTCAGGCATATATATCTCTATATGCGTAATAGTGTATGCGTGTGCGTGCATACGTGTGCCATTCGACGTCCTCCTTAGCGCCTGTAAGTGGAGAAAAGGGAAATTTGTTCCCGTTCTAGGCGTTAAGTAGGAGCTCATTTTATATTGAATGCGAAGCTACTTTGCTGTCTTTATCTCCTACCACTGTGAAGATCTGGCGAGGCAAAATAGGCTGAAAATTTCGACTCGGGTCATCTTTTTAAGACAAGTTCATATATTTAACTACGCGAAGTATCCGGGAAGCACCTAATTAATTACGCACACTGTTGTAAAACCTTCCGAGTCTTCTTATCGAAGAGAGCGATGGCCCTTCGTGCAACTACGAGCAACGGCCACTCTGCTGACGTAAGCTAAGCTGATTATATTTGTCTGTATCTTTCCTCAATTACCAAAATTGTTCTCCGAGGAATTCGAACTTCAATCATCATTAAAGAATAAAAGAACCTTGTTACTGGTCGGTACGCCTGTCAAACTTGTTACATATCTCTTAACCGCGTAGACATTCGACGCCGAAACTCCCTTTTCACACATCTCTCTTTTCACCCCCATCCAGTGCTGTTGCGCTAGGCGTAGGCAAAAAAGAGACGAAGGAAAGTTTATATTTTCATCCCTTCCGGATGTGACAGTAGCCTCAAACTTTAAAAAGCATTTTCGTCCCTTGAAACTCATTGTTTTACAACATCCACGGTTATTTGAAAATGCCATTTTCGTTAAGGGGTTACCCCCACTTGCGATTTTGAAAAAATCGATTTTTTTTATTGCATTTTTATCTGAGAATATGTCCTGAAAATTTCAAGTCGATCCGAACAAAATTGACTGAGATATGAGCGTTGAAAGAGAAGAATCCGTTGTGTAAACGACCGGAAATTGAAACTTCAAACGCGTTTTTCTCAAAATGGCATTTCTGAAGTCGGTGACCAAGATTACTCGAACACTAATGAACCGATCTTCTTGAAATTTTGCAGGCTTATTTAATACATAAAAATGTAGTCTTTAATCGTTCGATTTTTTTTTTCGAAAAAAATGGCCGTTTTATAGCCAAAAAACGGCCGTTTTTTTCGTTAAAATCGAACCATTAACTTTGACTGTCCGCCATTTTGTGAAACATGAATATTTTTTAAAATCCTTCGATTGAAGACTAGTTTATCCTTATATTTGACTAAATCCATCCGCATTTTTTTTCAGATGATCCACTTCGCCGCAATGTTGGTCACCGCAAACCGTGTATATAAAAACATTATTTCATTGACGGCCATTTGCCACTAAACAATGTAATATTTTTCAATAAAAAAAATTACTGAAAGTTCTTCAAGATGTGTTCTTTAAGATGGTATATTGATCGATTAAAAAAGTTTTGTAGTTTTCTTTTAAAAAATTCATGAAAAAGGCCTTTTTTGCGCTACAGGTGGGGGGTAACGCTTTAATTATTGCAAATCTTTAAATTAAAGTTTACACGAATAGAGGCCGGGCGGGGGACACGACGGAATTATACCGAGTCCCGTAGATTCTAAATGTGTAAAAAGAAAGTATTTTCAAATTTCTCCACCTGGCGGTGCAATTATGGGCGTGATTGCTGCAATTTGAATAACCTCAGGATATACTCACCGTATGCGTTTTTGTATTTCTCAAAAGTTATCTCCATCTGACGATATTGGTGTAGTACACACGGTCGCCGCTTAATGTCGCCTCGTCTCGATGGAAAAAGAGAGGACATGGATTTTCCGCTGGGCATGACTATCCGGTAAAAGTAAATTGGCGAGCCTTTATTTGTGCGAAAAAAATCGTTCAGTATACACAGATGGACGTTACTTTTTTCCCCGTTCCGTTGACACTTACCGATTTCTTTTTTTATTTTCCTTTTTGTATTCATATATTCTCAACCGAATTGTACGTGTGTTTTCATGTGTGTATTTTATACATTTATAAGTATGTGTGTGTGTGTGTCTACGATAGGTTAATCGTTTTCGACACTTATATTAGCACACTTGCGATTTTCCAACGGCCCCCGGGATTTCGTTTGTAACAAAACCCGTATGCGTATATTTTTTCATCGTATGATGTCAAAGTTTCCATCGTTGGAACTCAACGATCATTATTTTACATTTTTTTTTAATTTTAAATTTTTATCACTATCTAAACGTTTTTTTTACGTTCAGGTTATAGGGCCCTTATAAGGTTCGTCAAAAAAAAATTCAGATATTTTGCCAGCACCGACGTAAAAAAAATGGCCAATAGGAAAAAAAAATATTTTCGTTGCGTTCGAGCGATGCAGACTTCAATACGATTTCCGCTTCTCACAAGGAACATCACTTAAATTTCCGTCTTCAATTTTAGCAGAACCCATACATGTATTAAAGCATTGAAAACTATTAGGTACGTTTTTTTTTATCGGCAAAAAATCCGATCTACGGGGTGAAACCACCCCTCAATGTAACTTTTTTTGTAATGTAAGGCGCGTCACCCCTTAATGTAATGTTTATTCAATACTTCTGCAGTGGATTTTTCTTTGCTTTACATTAGAAGAATTTTGGTGTCAGTTTCATTCAGATCGGTAGACTGCTTGTGGGTGAAACTGCAAAATCACCCCTCGACACGTCTTTCTTCGAGGGGTGGTTTCTCGTCTTAAAACCGTTTTTCCGCCGATAAAAAAAATACGTGTCTAATAGTTTTCAATGCTTCATCACTTATATGAGTTTCGGAAAAATCGAGGGCGGACACTTAGGTGATGTTCCTTGTTAGTTCAACGTGTCCACAGAGTAGTTGAGGACATCGTCACGTGCCTACAGGTGTGACGTTTCTGCTTTTTTCCCTATCTCGCGCCTTCGGTGCGGTTCGTCTACAAATCTTCCAACTCGGTCCGGTGATTATTCGGTAGCACCCGGAAAGTGTGTTCGTGTGTTGTGTGCGGTGTAAAACGAGCGATCGACGAATAAGCTCGATATGTGCCGAAAATTATTTCCAACTCATTTTTTTGTGCTATGCAACCGCCGAATAGACATTGTGGAATGCAATTTTTATTCGTTCGCTTCTCTTTAATTTTGTTTCATATATATGTATAAAGTGTACATGTAATATTTTACAATATCGTCGATGGCTTCCCGGGGTTTGATCGCAAGTTTTCTTTTTTTGCTGAAAGTTCACTGCGTCCTCGTATTACCTGGCCTAGTTGTCTAGGAAATTCATTATTTCTTATCATCACATTTATATGTACATACATATATATTTATACCATATATATATATATGTATATAAATATATATAATCGATAACTACTATTGTTCGGTACATGCAACGCCGCCGATGACTCAGTCGGGAAAAAAAAAATTCCGCTTCCAAGATGCGACACGGTGTATCTTTCGTTTTTAATTTTTTTTTTGTTTATGATTTATTTTGCATTTTGGCCAAGCGGTCTGTATTTTTCACGCACACACACACAATTTTTGTTGTTGTTGTTGTCTCTACGTACAAATTGACTTTCCATTTTTTTTTCTTTCATCTTCCACTATTCCGTCTATACTGGCGTAATCGTCGACTTAAATCTAATAAGAGCCATCCTCGCTTTACGTACACCGATCGATTTATCCACGTAAATCTTCGACACTCCGTGCTCTTCCGATGAGTATTTTGCCGAAGTATTTTGTTGCTTTTATTTTTCTTTGCATTTCCGTCATAGTATTATTATCGTCGCACGTTGTAACGATCCGTTACGACCATTAATTCTATATATATATATATATATATATATATATATATATATATATTTGTTCAGAGTTACTTTAGGGGAGAGAAATAGATGGTTTTTGGTATATAAGACGACAGATGCTTTTTCGTATAAGGATCAGAAATAAAAAGAAAAAAATTCGTATGTTCGTTCTAGGGATATCAAATTAAAGGCGCTTGAAGTGTTTAGGCCACTGTGAAAATTCCAAACACTCGTTCGTCGCTTGAGGCAACTCGAATTAAAGAGTAAGTTCCAACGTAAATTAAACTTATTATTACAACGATAGAACTGCTAGTGAAACTTTAAACGCGTTTCTCTTGAAGCTACGTTTTATCAAAACGGTGTACACGATTTCTCGACATCTAATGAACGGATTGGCTTGAAATTTCGTACACTTATTCAGTGTAATAGTAGTTTAGTCTTGACGAGCGTTTTTCTTCTTAACATTTTTTTCATTAGTTGTTAACAATCATGATGTCATTTTTTCTCGAAAAATTGAAAGAAACAAATCCAACATTTTTTTTCTGATGATTGAAACACGATGATAAAAAAAGCTCGGTCTAGTCAAAGGAAAGGTTGCGAGGTCGATCTTTCCGATTTCGATGAAATTTTGCATGCTTGTAGATCCGGTAAATATAGGCGACACGTATTTTTTCATATCCGCGGAACCCGATTTTTAAGGATTGAAACGCACCCTCTAAAATTGGGGTGTTTTTCGTTTTCCGTCGATAACGTTTTAACGGTACGAGATATGAAAAAAATTCAAATTGCAACAATGTTTATTTTTCCGTATACTATACATTGAAGATGCGAACGACAACGTTATCGACGAAAAAACGAAAAACAGCCCTATCTTCGAGGATGCGTCTGACCCCTTAAAAGTCGGGTTCCGCAGATATAAAAAAATACGTGTCGCCTATTTTTACCCATTCTACAAGCATGCCAAATTTCGTCGAAATCGAAGAGTTCGACCTCGCGACCTTTTATTTTTAGCCAATGTTATCTGTTTTAAGAAAAAAGATCGTTTTTTTGTTTCCAATCAACCAGGTGACCTAACAAGGAATATCCCTCGGATGACACCCTTCGATTTCGTTCAAATTTGGATATGTTATAATGCACCGAAAAGTATGCGATACGTATTTTTTCTTATCGGCGGACAAACGGTTTTAAGGGGTGAAATCACCCTTCGAAAAAAGGCATCTCTAGGGGTAATATAGCAGTTTCACACACAAGGAGTCCACCGATTTTAATGAAACAAAAACGAGAATTATTCTAATCCGAAGCAATGAAAAATCCACTATAGTGACATTGCAAACAAAAATTAAGGGGTGGACCACCCCTATATTAAGGGGTGGTTTCACCCCTTAAACCGTTTTTCCACCGATAAAAAAAAATACGTATCGCTTGCTTTTCGGTGCTTTATAACATATCCAAATTTCAACAAAATCGAAGATTGTCACCCGAGGGATGTTCCTTGTAAGTACACCATTGAGCCATCACGTCCAAACGTCCTTCACGAGATTGTTTATAACTTTACAAATTAATAATATTTTAAATAAAATTTGGTATACATTTGTACATAAAAATAAATGTCCGAACGATTTTTCAACCATCTTACTTATCCCGTCAAAATTAATTTGTTCAAATAGCCCTGATTTTCGGGTCTCCACAGTAGCCTAACGTTATAAGAGAGAACATTTTCTCGCGATTTAACTTTCGTGCGGTCGTTTATTTTTCTCGTTCTCCAGTGAAAAAAAAAAACGATCGAATTCACGCGAGCTTTCGATCGGCAAGATAGGAAGTTCGTTCGGGGTGTACTTTTTTACGGGACAATATCGCGAATCCATTATTTATTTATGATGTTGTTATTTGACTCGAGGAAATCCTGCTACGACGAATCCTGCTCCAACAAACATTACGGCAATTCTTTTTTTTCCAACGTAATTGAAAAAAAAAAAAAACGTCAAACGAAACGAAAATTTCTACGTAATTACAAGACACACATGTGCACCACGCGAGTAATGCGACAGTACGTGTGCACCGGTGCGGTGAGAGGAAAGTGTGGGGGGGGGGGGGGGGTAGAAGAGGAAGAATGGAGAGGCTAATGAGAAATTATGGCTAAACGATACTTTATAAAAATATATCAACAAATAATGAATATCTCTAACAGTGTATTACTGTGTATAATTCGTCATATATGGCGTAAACAACAGCCAAAAAACCATTTACATTCACTATGTACACGTTATAAATCTACTAGACCTAAAATCCAATATCCAACAATTCTTCTTATCTCTTACTCTCCTTCGCTTTTTTCTCCTCTTCTTTCCAATCGACTAACTTCGAATTGCGGATTATTATATGCGGCAAGTATAATCAAGTAGAGCCGATAATTTGGCAGCGCAAGAAAAATCCTCGCCTCACGTCGCGTTTTTTACGTCGTTCCTTCAATGGAGTTAAATTTGATTCTTTTTTGTTTTTATTTGCTTTTTATTCGTTTTTTTTTGTTATATATACAGTACCGGCTAAAAGTTCGAAATGGCTTTTCGATTTTTCGACCGGGACGAAGAATTACGTATCGCGGCCAAAAAATAATCAACTTGAGCCGATAATTTGGCAGCGCACGAAAAATTCTCGCTTCGTGTCCCGTTAACGTCGTTCCTTTGATGGTATTAAATTTGATTCTTTTTCGTTTTTATTTACTTTTTATTATTATTTTTATATACAGTACCGTCCGCAAGTTCGAAATTGATTTTTCGACCGGGACGAAAAAAGCTCTACCTCTACTTGTTTTACTTTCACTAGGTGACGTTGAACCTGGTCGATTTTTGCAATTTATACGGTCACAAAGCCACGGGTAACTTTTTTTCGAGGATTAGCAGAAATTATTTCTTAAAGGAACTCCCGTTAGGCTACGCATTTTTTTCTCACTGTGATACGTCATTCTCTGTCCGGGATCGAAAAATCCGGCTAAAGATCTCGAAATTTTCGACGTTACTATGTAACTACCAATTTTAATTTACCGAACTTATCCGATGATGCGCTAGTTCGAGTCGGAGCAGCGGGGGGCGTCTTAGGTACGAGAAAAAAAAAGAAAAAAAAAGAACAAGTGTAATTGGTCACTAATTTTCTTATAGTCGCGTCGGTATATATATATATATATATATATATATATATATATATATATATATATATATATGTATGTATGTATGTATGTATGTATATATAAATATATATATATATTGGGACAATTCATTCCATTATACAAATCAACTCGTTTCAACATCTTACGTCACGGTGAATTTATCTATACAATTATTTACACACCGACCAGGCTATATATATATATATATATATATATATATATATATATATAAATCCAGTATAATTTCGTAATAGTGTACGCGTAGTATTTTGTTTTCCTTTCTTTTTGCATCAGAACCTCAACGCCCGGAAAATCGATTTTACTTTTCTTCTCTTGAGGCCATGTATCACTCGCTCCGACCGCTTCGAAATTTTGAACCCTAATTTCGACCAAACCATACGATCAATTGAGATCAAATTTATTGTGTAATATGTATTGAATAGTATTGAAAAAAGAAACGGACGGTCGACGTTTTTTGAAATTTTGAAAAAAAAAAACTTCACTAGTTATATTTACCATGGGGGGAATTGTGAATTACTCACCGATTCGCCGAATTCATGCACATTCCAATAACGTTAGGCCCTCGATAGTGAAAAAGCTCATATTTTGAGCGGTGCTTCAATTGATTTTATGAGCGGCTCGTAACCGAAAACTACCAATTCCGCAAACCATCGTCGAAATTTCGCAGCGTTAATGCATGGCCCTAAGCCGTCCCCTTAACACACTTTGCGAATGAACAGTCCCTCTCGAAACCTCTCAAATCTTCGGGGATGAGAAATAAAAAATTAAAAAATATTTCAATCTACAAATTTAAGTGAATTTAAGTGAATATACTTACCCGTATACATGTTCATATATATATATATATATATATATATATATATATATATATATATATATATATATACATACACACATATATATATACATATATACATACATATGTATATAATATATCCATGTAACACTCGTATCTCATATTATGCAATTTCGGCCGAAGCTTAGACCTCAAGAGTCAAGTTGAAACTTAAGTTCGAACTCAATCATGCGCGAATATATTCTTTCCCTTACCGCGCACTCGAAACAATTCCAACGCCGTCTGCTGCATGCTATTGTTTGTTATTCTCTCGTTTTTTGCTCACCGCCCGGACTTGGCTTTGGCTTAAAAAATAGAAAGGGTTTTTTCTCACTCCTAGGTGCCCTTTGCATGTTTCATTAGAAGTCTTACGAGTTAACTGCTCCAGATTTTCCACCTTCTCTTGAAGTGTCGACTTTGTTTGATCGTCCTCATCGTTAACTGTATCATCGATTCCTGTGACCATTGGCAAATGTGTGTATGTGCAGATACACACACGAATATACGTATACATAAATGTATGCAAACTGCCAAAGTACGATTTCTGTGTTGGGCTTCAGGCTCGAAACTACTTTATATAAAAATCATTGAATATCTCAAGTGGATCTATATATATATATATATATATATATATATATATATATATAACAATCGACTTGGAGAACTGACCTCATCGTAGCCGCTTACCCACATCTAACTATTGTGTAACTTCTAGTCTTCAAAACCACCTTTAGATAAATGTGTGCATATTTTTTATAAAGGCCGTTTTAAGGACCATCTTGTCCCCGAAGTAAATAATTTGTTAAAAAAAAAATTCAAAAACCATCTTCCAAACACCCAGATGTGCAAATAGTCAAGCTTACATAAATATAGCGGATTCAAAATGTATTTTTCTCATATATACCAATATATACAGGGTGTCCTGGTATGGATGGATAATCCTGCAACTGTCAACAGGTCAGATCATGTCCTACTATATGCTAGAATTTCAGTTTAGTAAAAGTCCCACGGTTTTCGAGATTATAGGCTTTAGGTTATTTAAAAAAAAACATCTGCTTTTGGTTTTTCGCATACTATTTTTACAAATGATACGAATCGACAATAACTGAGCCACTTTTTAAAGTAATTGGCACGACGTGTGTAGTACATTTTTTTTTTCACAAAGGTTCCTAAAGTTTTCATAAAGTTTCATGTTAACATTCAAGATTAAAAATGAGACTTTTCTAGATAAAACAAATAACCAAGGGTAGTTTTTTTCAACCCTGTTGAAGAAGAATTATCATTTGTAGAGATGGCATGCGAAAAACCAAAAGCAGATGATTTTTATCTCGGAAAAACGTGGGACTTTTACTGAACTGAAATTCCAGCATATAGTAGGACATGATTTGACTTATCGACAATTTCAGGATTATCCATTCATAACGGGACACATACGTCATGTGTCTTATACGCCTCATACAGAATATACAGGGTGTATCTTGACTATTAGTTTTCCGTTCGGGAGCATGTAGGGTGTCTCTTTCCGAGAAAAACGCTTTTTTTTTAAATGTCGTGCGACAAAAATTGGCCAAAACATTCACGAGTAAGGTCCGACGCTGAGTAAACGACGGCACAGGGGTTTTGGAACACACACCGAAATGTTTTTTTCTCCGATTATTTTATTTCAATAATCAACGAATACTTTATACAATACAATTTTAAACAAGAATATATTTAAAAAAAAACAACTTCCAGAATGAATTAAAAAAAATAAAACCGATACTTTCATTTAATAAATCAAAATTATTGAACACTATAATCCGTTTGCGAATAACTTATTCGTGTTTATTGTACAGCCAAAAAAGGCGAAGGAAAGTTCACTTTTCCGAACGTGGATTCGGACTCGCCCGCGTGAATATACGACCAATTTTTGTCGCGCGATTAAAAAAAAAGGTCAGAGACAGCCTCACGAATGGAAAACGAGTAGTTACGGCCGTCGTCTAGCGTGATGGGTCGAAAAAATGAAGTGTTATAACTGCATTTTCTGAAAATATAATTTTTTCCAAATATTTTCGTTTTCGAGTCACTAAAAAATTCGAAAAAACTGACCGACTTATGAGCCTGTATAGGGGTCGCGGCAATCGGAGTAACCGACTACTTGAACTGCACGGCGCGCACGATCTCTTTCGAGCCTCCCTATCCGCCTGTTATCTACTGAGATTCATTATTATTATTATTCGGGGTGCCTGGAAAAACCCGAATGAGTGCCCGAAAATCGCAATCCTCGAATATTAATGAGCCGTTTAAGCAAGAAGAAGGTTTGACGTACGGCCCTGGAATCGCAGACTGACCGTAACCTTGAAGCTTTCATCATATTTGCGCATGTACCATTCTTCAAACTTAAATGCGTTTTTCACAAAACGGTGTTTTTCATTTTTTCAGGCATTATATTGCCAAAAAGAATCAACCGATTTACTTTACATTTAAACCACGAGTAGTGTATTACGTATACCAGATATACTAGATAGTCTATTACGTATACTAGAATCAACTCGATAAAAATATATCAACTATTTTTAACATGCGTCATAATTCATAATTATTGCATGAAAAATCGTTATGTTCGGTTACACCGTCGCCATTCTTTCAAAAGTTTTTTTTTCTCTTTCGGTCCAGTAAGCGTAATAGCGACATGCTTACAGATTATAACAAAAATTCGAATTTTTTGTTTCAGGCCACTGGAAGCTGAGATATGCTCGAAAAACGGCGGCATCAATTTTTTTAGCCATATTAACATGTAAGAACGTATGTGTTCTTTTCTTGTTTAATAAACTACAAGAACTCGAAATGTTTTATGTCTGATGGTTTTTGAGAAAAAAAATCAAAGAATGACTGCGTTTCTTTATCTTTATACTACACGCCGGCCTTAAGATAGACCCTGTATACACACACACACACACACACACACACACACACATATATATATATATATATATACTAGGATGGTTTAAAAAAAATTAATTTTTTTTTCGCAGTACTCAACGGAAAATATTACTACGTTATGAAAAAGTAATTCATACAAAATTCGAGAGGTCTAAACACTTTTTTAGGTAGTGCTCAGACGACTGTTAATTTTTTTTTCTTCGTTTTTTCGTCAATTTTTTTCCCCGCCAATAGACATCATAATAATATAATGCAAATAATTTATCCAACTTATGTTGAAAGAGATTTTCGTTGAACGATTGAGTTTGATTTATCCGTAAATAATTTGTTTTCAATGCTGCCTACTCCAATCGTAATTTTCGTAACCTTTTGATATTGATGCAAGGTTGAGAAATTCCTATTCCGGTTTCGCTCCAAACATTAGTTATTTTGTCGATAACGTATTGTGTACTCTCGAACAGAAAATTTAAGAGTATTATGATGGTGAAAGAATAGACTTAAGGCAGGATTCTACTTTGAAACTTTGAAAAAAAAATTTTTTTTTTTTTTACATTTTTCGAAAGTAAATATGTTCAAGAATGTTCGGTCAAAATTTCATAAAGTTCCAAGCAGTCTAACTATCCTTTTTCGCCTTTCGAACGCACCTACCTGAGCGCGCTATTGTGACCCGCCCGGCGCGCGGCCCGGACTCACCAAAACTTTAAACGCGTTTTTCTCGAAACGACATTTTCAAGTACCGTGGTCGTGATAACTCAAAAAGTACTGAACCGATCCTTATGAAATTTGGAACACATATTCTATATGTGCGTACCAACCGACCTAACTACAATCAACTTAAAATTTTGATTAGAACTATTTTTTTATTGCAAAAAAAGACCCAAAAAAACGCATTTTTTTCGTATTTTAGCCGCCATTTTGTTAATTTTGCACGTATATAAAATATTCTAGTTAGGTCGGTTCCTGAAGACATACTGAACATGAAACTATTTGATTTTTTTGTTTCAGACCATCCGTCGGGAAGATTTAACGACCACGGCAACGGTACCTGCTTTTCGAGGCGTTGGCTTTAAACATATTTTACGTGTACAAAAAATGAATAAAATACATTTAAAAAAAAAATGTATGTACTTAAAGAGTGTATTTATTGAACAGTTTAAACCCCATATCGATATCTTTAATAGTATTCTCAGAAAAAATTCACGAAAATAGCGTTTTTTTCATGGTTTCAAAGTAGAATCCTGCCTTAATGCTTCTCTATTCGTGGGTAATTTTCGCTCCACAAATTCATCGATTCCCGACCCAATCAGATAAATTTCGGCACTTTCACTATGGTTGACACCCACGATCATTTTTTACATTTCTATTTTTACGTGTACTGTGACGTACCTCAATACAGCAACTACTGGAAACAGTCAAATGAATCGCGAAAAGAACTCACGGACAGTCAGAGAAACAAAGGTGCACTAGCGTCAACAGCGCCGAGGTTTGTAACTCTCGAATCCGTATGACTTTGTTTTCTTACTCGAAAACAACATATTACTCCAAAAAAAGAACACGCAAACTAGTTAGACGTTCAGTGATGTAAACACCGTGTCCTTGTTCATCAAGTGGTTGATATACTTTTTACAACCGAATTACATATATTGATTCTTAATCTGCAAATACAAATTGTTTATAGTTAAAAAAAATATTTAAATAAAAATTGTGTATTGTTACAGAAAAAAAAATCAAGACTTACATTGGATCACGCACTAACATTTTCTGCATCGTGATAAACAAAATTAATACTCCGATAATCACGAAAAAAAAAAACATGAAAAAGGCGTTTGAGCTTTAATTGTTTAGAACCCTTAAATTTGGCAAAACTTTCTTTTTCTTAACGTACTTCAATGTTCCGTTCAGAAAAAAATCGATTTTTTTTAACCACTCTAATATATATATCTCGTCACCCAAGTCATTCAATTATTTTCACCTATAAATAAGTTTTCGGCCAAAAGCCTAACACTAAAATTTAATCGCACTTGGGCAGTCTGAATAAATTACCGCACACGAGCTTTTAACGTCCGGTAGCGTAAAGTGCGATTTGGTTTTTTTTTCTTTCCACGGTGGTAAATAAAGTATCTCTCTTGTGACGCGAGCCGTCGTTCTCGGCATACGTTCGTTTTTACGCGATTGCCAATCGGGCAAGTGGGCAATTTGAGGAGAAAAAGCAAGAGACGAAAAAAAAAGAGGAAATACCGATCGCCGCCTTGGTTGATGTTCTTTCTCTAACTCGCACTCTCCCCCCCCCCCCCCCTCTCGCTACTTTCACGACCCATTGAGGTCGAGACGATGTTCCGTGCCCGCGCGTGTACCAACGCATACGAGTGACTGAGCTTTTTGGCGTAGTAACGAACGGCGTTGTAAGGGACGATCGTCTCTTTTAACTCGAAGTCAGCGATTCCGTTGGTCCCGCCGTCGCGCATCGATGACGAACGATGAGCAGGAAACGATGTTCGAGAGCCACGACGAGGCCATAAGGCATAGGAGAACACTCGCCAAGGAAGGCGAGCGGAAGTCGGCGTCGCTGTAACCAGAAGCTCTCGCTACGTTCAACAATACCGCCGCGTCCGCGATCCCGTCCGGCGAACGTACAAGGAACATCCATTCCCCAGCGTGGGACCATTGAACGTTCTCGAAATTCAACGTACTGCGGTAACACGCCTCGGTCTCGCCGTCCTGCAACGAGAGACCAGTTCAAAGAATCGCCGTTGATGCTCGCAAAAGTAACGTATATGGAAGAAGTGTGAGGAATAAAAAAGAAAGCAAAAACAAAGTTTCGAGTCGCGTAACTTGTGTAGGGGAGACCTAGGAGGGTTGACGCAGAGGTCAGTTGAAACAGTGTCCATGTCTTGGTAGATGTAATTGTTAGCGAGCTGGCAACAATGCCATTCTTTCATTGCTACGACGCGCGCCAGTTGTCAATTCGCTCCGATGCTCTTGCGAATTCAGTTGCGTCACATCGACAGCCAAGCAAAAAAATTGAAAATTAAACGAACTTACCTGAAGTGAAGTTCGATTGAAATTATATGCGTAGCTTCGTTTGAAATGATTACATGTAGTAGCGTTAGGTACTACCAGAGTCATCACACCTTCAGAGTCGAAAACGTCGTGTATAGCGCGTGCGTGGCGCTGCGTCCGTTTTTGATCATTAGTTTAGAGTTTTAGGATTTGGGGTAGGGAGGGATATGGGGCCATGTAATCATTTCAAACGAAGCTACGCATATAATTTCAATCGAACTTCACTTCAGGTAAGTTCGTTTAATTTTCAATTATATGCTTGCTTCGTTTTCATGATTACATGTAGATGTTTAGAGTTTCAAATTGTTATAACATTATGATAAAATTCACAAGTATTGGCAACTTTATAGTGCTATACTTAGTATTGCGTTACAAATTTAAAATTAACTTGAAATCAACTTAAAACCGTCGTTACATATGAACCTCTATCTGGCTCGATCGGACGATTGTAAAATCTGGCGAATACAAGAGAATCTTCGGACCATCCAGCTGTACTTTTAATGATGCTAACGTCAAGACCTTTCTTTAGAGCTGCTGAAGCCGACGCGTGACGTGTACTTTGACCGGAATAGTCACCATCAATACCGCTTGTACGCAAAAATGCTCGAATCCATCGACTGATTGTTTGCGCCGTAGCTGCTTTGTGCGGTTTCTTAATACATAATATTAAATTCTTGACATCTTTACGAATTTCTTTAGTAATTTCAACATAGTGTATGATCGTAGAAGCGAGACAGAACTTTGGTTTATCGTTGAAAAACGGAATGAAAAAATTGGGCTGAGCCGCTCCGTATCTACTTGTTTTGATTGGTTTACTTATTCTTATATCAACGCCAGCATCTAGAGCATTGATTTCATCTATATCAATAAGAGATAATGTTTGTACGCGATGTGCGGTACCAAGGGCTAACAAAATTATTAATCGGTTGGTTAATTGTTCCAAAGATAGATCGCATAAAGGATATAATTCGGATACTCTTTTTAGTACAGGTTCCGTATTCCAGATTTTACTGTAGCGCGGTTTTGATGGTCGGAGTTTATAGACGCCTTTGAAAAAACGCGTGATGATCGGACACTGCGATACATCTAGACTTAATATCAATGACACAGCAGAGCGAGCCGTGTTCAAGGTACTATAAGAAGCTCCTTCGTCAAATTTTTTTGTTAAAAATTCGAGTAGTTCGTTTTGAGATGCTTCAAATACGCTATACTTTTTCTCCTGACAAAAGAAGTACCACTCTCTAATGGGAGCATCGTATTGCTTCAGTGTACTATTGGTAAGCGAAGCCATTATTATCTTGCTGCTACTCTCTGAAATCTGACTTCTGATGAAGGCGTCCCTGACAATAGACCGGCTACCAGGGAAAGTTGCGAGGCTAGAGGATGGTTCACCGTCCTACAAGGAGAGAGCAATAGATTTTGACTTGGTTTAAAAAACCATGGCTTTTCGCACAATAAAGATGTAAAATATGGATACCAAGGTTGACTTGGCCAATAAGGTACTACGAGCACACCATGAGATCTATCTGAATCGATTTTTGACAATACTTTGGGTAATAGTGAGAAAGGTGGGAATGCGTAAAAGAATAATTTTTCCCAATTTAAAGTGAACGCGTCCACGTTATAACAGTCAGGCTCCGGTTTCCACGAGCAAAATTTGTTCACTTTTGCATTAAGTCTAGAGCGAATAAATCTATCTCAAATGGCCCCCACTCCCTCATCAGCTGTTCGAATGCATAATCTGCAAGTTCCCATTCGGTGTCAATGTTTGTTTTCCGGGAAGCTTCATCAGCGTCTTTGTTGCAAGCTGAGGGTATATACGACGCAAATACGAACAAATTTCTCTGTTCGCACCACTGCCATAATGTTCTAGCTAATTTGTTTAATTCAGGATACTGAATTCCTCCCATCTTGTTGATGTAGGCTATGGCAGTGGTGTTATCGACGCGTAGCAAAATAGAACAGTTTTTGAGGTTTTTTGCATACACTTTAAGACCAATGTGTGCTGCCATTAATTCTAACTGATTAATGTGTCTTTTTCGATCCTTAATAGACCAAAAACCGCCCGTTTTCTCGCCTCGGCATGCTACACCCCAACCTGACAAAGAAGCATCTGAAAATATCTCAACAACGTAGTGAATATTTTCTATAGATCTTTTCGCGCTGGTGATCTTATTTTTCCACCAATTGAATTCTCTATGAAGAGATCTTGTAATAGTTAGATGTTTGTTGTAATCTCCACCGTTCGTTAGCAGTGCGAGAAATTTTTCTCTTTCAAAGAGCTTGCAATAGAGTGATCCATATGGGATAGCTGGACATGCTGCAATTAAACATCCGATAAATTTGGCAAAATTTCGAATTTTGAGTCTCGAATTTTCACGTAACTTGTCAATCATCTCTAATAATCTTTTCTTTTTCTCTACCGTAAGTTCTAATGTCATTCTACGTGTATTAAGAGTGAAGCCTAAATAGGTACAGATTCTCGATGGTATGACAATGCTCTTTTTAAAATTTACTATAAAACCAAGATGTGTTAACAGTTTTATAGATGCTTGAACATTTAGCAAACAGCTTTCATAATCTTTGCCGATACATAAAATGTCATCAAGGTAGATTACTGATATGTGATTCTCTGATCTCAATATTTCCATAACGGGCTTCATAATCTTCGTGAAGATGTATGGACTCAAGGATAGACCAAAAGGTAAGCACAGAAACTCATATGTTTGCTGATTGTAACAAAATCGCAAATATCTCCTTGAATATTCATCAATTTTGACAAGAAAAAATGCGTCTTTCAAATCAAGTTTACACATATAACTATCTCTTGTTATGAGTTTTTGCGCTGTGCGAAGGTCTTCCATTTTGAAGTGCGGGGCTGAAATATAGCGATTTAACTCTTTTAGGTTTAACACAAAACGCATTCCGCCGTCCGTTTTCTCGACCAAAAAATATGGAGAGCAAAATTGATGCTCCAGCGGTTTGCAACACGCAATAGCGCCTTTCTTAAGGAGATCGTCGATGGACAATTTTAAGGCAATTTTTTCTGTCTGAGATCTTGGTGTGCTCGTGTACTTAACATTCTGAACAGGTTCCGACTCGAAATTCAGTTTGACGCCAGAAATATAATTTAGAACGAACTGATCGTCAGTTATACGCCTCCACCTATCTCGATAAAAAAACAGTCTGCCTGCTGATCGCACCTCGTCTTCTACCGGGGCCTCGTCTGGTGATTGAATCGGTTCGAGCTCTGCGGTTTGTAAGGTCGAGCAGAGTGAGGTACTCGATTTTGGTTTGTTCTCTCTTGGGTTGATGTTGCTGCAGTTGGTGGGCGTCTGTAGCCCCCCCGCGAACCTCTCACAGGAGGGCTCTTGAAGTTTCCCTGATACGGCTTAGCTGAAGGTTTTGGCTTAGGCGTAGGGTGAACTGGTCGAATGTCTTTTGTTAACTTCTCGAGCACCTTGACTTTTTTAATTTTTTCTTCCAGGTCGTCTCCGAACAAGTACTTATTTGTCTCCGCTTTTTCTAATAGATCTTTTACAGGTTTCGACATGCCTGGCATTATATAAGCTTTACGAGCTACCGTTTCGAGGTGGAAAATTTCAGACATAGATTTTCCTGCATTCCAGAGACATTCAATGATTTCCTTACGACGTGTGTGTTTGAGTTCGTTGTTAAAAATTATCGTTAATGCTTTCCCAATATAGGTAAGACCTGCTCCTGCCAAGTTTTGAGCATGGCTGAAATGTTTGTCTCTTTTCATTGCGGCTTCGGTCAGACTAGCAGCAACTTCCTCGTTGAGTATAGGAGCCTTGTTGGGACAATTAGATAGCACGGAACATTTGAGAATTTCGTCCTTTGATTCTTTTTTAAGTCCGTGCTTCATCCAGAAATTCCATCTCGAAGCAATATCAGCGTGAATTGTCTCCTCCATTAAATTTTCTTTCGATGGATCGTCGCCTAATATAGACAATAACTCCTCATCGATCTGATTGTCGATCGGTACATTATTATCGACCGAGACTTCCGCCGTCGGTAAGGCAGATTCCAACTGGGTCGGAGGAGGCTCGCTATTGCTTCGTGATGACTCAGGATCTATTTCCTGGTCCTGTCTCATAAGTTCTCTAGGAGAGTTTTCTAGAGATAGGAAAAACACACAAAAAAAAAACGAAATAGCAAATATTAATTAATTTGCCCATAAGAATCGACTTCGTGTCTCACGTATTCAATGAGCTCGAGTCGTTACACATTCTCGACACGTGTCTTAGCTTGTGCATAAGCTCGGTCGGATAGCAATAATGCCTTAGAATCTCGACTCTCATCTCCGCTTTTGCGTGAGCTTGGTCGGAAATTTTTTTTTTTTTTTTTTTTTTTTTTGTATACTATTCAGCTGCTTGCCTTCCAGCGGCGGCGTTTCTCTGCCATGATGATCCTCGCCTTCAAGTGTTGGCGTGTGGCGGCCATCTTGAGCGTACTCGCTCTCGTCGTCGTCACAATTTTCCCGACTCGTAGATGGAATACTTATTCCCCCAAGATGGCTTTCAATACGCTTCAAACGCTTCAAGAGATCCTCCATCCTGTCCTCCTTTTCTTCGCGTTTTCTCTTGCTATGTTTTCCCATTTTTCTTTAACACTTTGGGACAGAGTGAAGAAACGACGTGATTCCTCTGGCACACAAAACGACAATGATCAAAAACGGACGCAGCGCCACGCACGCGCTATACACGACGTTTTCGACTCTGAAGGTGTGATGACTCTGGTAGTACCTAACGCTACTACATGTAATCATGAAAACGAAGCAAGCATATAATGGCAAAAGTAAGTATTTGTCGTATTTTTTTATTAAGCTCTAGTTACCTTGTTTATATATTTGATGGTATGTGATATGCATTGTTTGGAAGCTTACTAACTTAGCATTCGATTTGTCATATTGAATTTGTTGTTTTGCAATACTCTTTATCTATAGTGAGTTCCGAATCAAGTGGCATCGCATTTTTTGATATCTCGGAGGGTTGAAACAAGGTCTTTCAACTTACCCCGGTTGCAGTAATGTTTTCATACGTTTATATTTTGTGGTGTGGTGTGCAAGGCTTGCATTTGTTTTATTTCAGATGCCGAATAAATATATTAGGAAAATGGATAGAGGAATGGCGAGCCGAGAAATATATGAAATTGCCGCTGAAGAGGTTACTCTACGGGACCAAAGATCAAGCACCAAGAGAACGTGGAAAGGGAAGACGAGGAAGAGTATTTTTGCGTGTGTCGTATGGAATCGTATTCAAACAGCAGACCAAATTAAAAGTGGGTGCAATGCCTGGAGGGCAAAACATGGTCGCACAAAGCCCGCACTGATGGAGAACTTTCATATGTATGTCACAATTGTTTGTCAGAATAGAGATTGATTTGCTTTCTTGCCATAAAGTTTCTCCTTCAATTTATTTTTTGGTTTGCTATATTTTACTATTTAATTCCGTGAGATTCGTGAGTTTATATTCGTTTCAGTTAGAACTTATAAAAAATTGTTAGACTGAGTAAAAAAGTGAGGCTTAGATGAATGTCGAGGTTGAGTTTTTAAATTTTTCATAAAGTTTTATAATAAGAATTTCTTTTGACATAATTTATACCCATATTTTGTACCAATTCTCAGGCGTTTCAACTCACCTCAATAGCTGTTTCAACTGACCTCGATATGAGGAGAGGTGAAACATAACGACTTGTACTTAAATGGTTTTTTTACAGGTTGCATCATTCCTGGAGTCATTTCTAATAGAGAATCGACTAGTCGATTAAAAAAGCTGCAAAACAACTTTACATTTACCCGAATCTCTCGTTTCGATTGCGTGAAATGGGGTAAAAACTGAAAATTGTTTCAACCCTCCTACGTCTCCCCTACTAGCCGTATATCAATTGCAAATTGCTTGTCACAAGGTCGCGAATTAATCTGTTGTTATTTTATGAAATAAGTAGCAATTTTACACCCTTTACATTTTTACACCCTTTACATTTACATTTTAACGCCCTCAATTTTACATTGTTCACAATTTTGGCTGGTTTGTCGGAAAGCTTGCATGGGATACCTACAAGGTACATCATTTCAGGGGAGTATCAACTTTAGGCGAAGAAAAAATTTGCTGATTTTCATGATTTTTTTTTTAAGGCAAGATTTTTTCACTATTTTTGAGACTTTTATTACTTTTGGCTGTTACGTGGTATTTTTGAGCATATTCGGCATTCAAAATGCTTTTAAAACTGTATGAGTTTGTCGAGGTAGGCTGATTTAGGGGTCTGAGTTAGCTGGATTCCACACAAAACTAACGCTACCCCCACTCCACTGCCACTCCGCTGTAGTAGAGGGGCCGGGTTGAAATTTCGAACTTTGAACGATCAGAACGCTCAATATTCCGAATTTATTGGCTAGTACTCAATACTTCTGGAAATTTATAATTCCAACATTTTGTAAACAGAATTATATAACCGAAAATAATAGTACACTGAGGAATTAAATGACAATAATCATGGCACAGCCTGATAAAGCGTCGACATGAAAACAGCACATAAAACAGTTATCAACTTCTCATAATTAGAGAGTCCACAGTTCCGAAAAATTGTAGTGTAGGAAATTCGAATTCCTGAATGGCGAAGGTTTGTACAGGGAAAAATTCCCAAACTAAGAATATCGATAATAATCGATAGCTAAACATCTTTACATGCATTATATATTCACAATAAAACGCGAAGGATGATAAAAACTCTGAGAACATTCTACCACGAAAAATCAAAAGTCTGAAGGAATTTTACCCAAAAGACCAAAACTCCGAAAATGTGAACACCGTCAAAATAATCGGCCATAGAAGTTTTAAAAGTTTCAAAATTCTATGTAAAGTTAATGAATAATGTATAAATTAGTAACTACCAAATAATAATAATAATTATATTATTGTTCATATTGCACAGAATACCATTAACATAAAGTTATAATTGCAAATGTTAATCAGCATGTTCAGGCAGACCGTGGATATCCACGATGCGCTTGGCTCAGATCGATCGTAAGAAACGACTGATTGCTTTTTGTAACCTAGTAGCGACCTCCGGCACTCGATTCGTGGAAACATGCTTCACATCCGTTACAGTAGTGGTTTCTGCCGTCTAAACGCGTTAGGCTAATTTGTTATCTGCTTTATGTGTGTGAGTTTTCCGAATTGTCAACGTTCTGAACATTTTTTATCGGAATCTTACACTATCGAAAATTAAGTTTTCGCAAACTTGATGATCGAAGCTATGATTTCCGGAGTCCAAAACTTTCGTGAACCTGACAAATCTCTTATTAGCTTTTATTATATTTAAACTTTCTGATATAGCTCGTTTTCTATAATAAAAATTTCGGAATTTTGTCGCATGCGCAATATTACACATTCGGAGTTTTGTATGTCGTATTACTGGTCGTTCAAATAAAACGTTCATCTTCTTCATACAATTTCTGGAAATTATCTCGTATAAGAAGTCTATATTTGTATCCTTTTTCTATCTCGTACCGTTCTACATTTACAACCAACTGTGTACAGTGTCGCTAGCATGATCTTTACAAAACTTGTTTCGGAATATTGAAATTCGGAATTATGAGTGTTCTGATCATTCAAAGTTCGAAATTTCAACCCGGCCCCGTAGTAGAGGGGGGGGGGGGGGCTGCTGCGACATGCCAAATGCCTGTGATTAGTTGAAAAACGCCCTCTCCCCACCCAATTCTAAGCTTGTTATTAATGTACAAATTATATTACCTCTATGTATCAATATATTTTTTTAAATAATAAAAACCAACTCATATTAGTTACATGTACTTGTTTTTTATTACCCAAAATGTCTGATTACATATGCAATGCCATGAAATAGCTGCACTTTGTGTAATATCCCGATTTTTTTTTATGAATCTTTAAAAAGGGCGGAGGTATGACACGGTTTTCTAAACTGAATTTTCAATACTGGCGTGACGTATAGCTGGAAAACTAATCGACCGATTCTGATGAAATTTGGTATAAATCGTTTTAACCTCATTGTCTAAAACATGACCCTAAATGTTCATGAAAATTCAAAAAAAAGTATTTTTTGTGCAAAATGTAGCGATTTTTTGCTCCAAAGCTTACCATTTCATCGATTTTCAACATTTCTCACTTTTTCTTGCTTCATATTCTGCGTATGAGTGTGAATAAAAGGAAAATCTTCGTTGGTTTTTTTTTCACATTGATCGCACCGACGCTACATGTCACGCCGTCTGGCAACATCCGCCGCAACCCGTTTAGAAGACCTCCGCTATTTTCAAAAATTAATAAAAAGCAAATACCATGTAACAGCCAAAAGTAGTAATAAAACATACCCTGAGTCTCAAAAACGGTGAAGAAATCTATTCTTTTAAAAAATGATAAAAATCAGCCATTTTTCCTCGTCTAAAAGTATCCCCCCCCCCCCTTAAAGTTCAATGAATTCGCATCGACGTGTGCCATCAGCCTAGCCAAAGAAAAAGCTATCATACTATGGAAAAAAACCGAGGTGACCTTGAAATTTCGGGGGTGCTTCCAGCCAAGCGGTACTGCTGTACACCATCGGAGGTTCCTTTCATAACATTACAAGTCGTATGGGAAACTGTTTTTTTTTCCGAAAACGCATGGATTGTGAAATATTTGCGTGGAATGATTCGAATGGGATAACCTGTACATACAGTTGTATGCAAAAGTGTCCGGCCAAAGATAATTTTATAATGGAGTAACGGGAAACACAAACATATCATCGTAAAGTTCTTTTATTATGCAATCGAAACGTGTTATTAAAGGATTCTATATAAGTATTCATAATTATTTATAACCAAAATAACAATTTTCGCTTTTTCACAACTATCCGGGCAAGTACGAATTACGCACTATATACAAAGAAAAAATATAGAGACTAAAGAGAAAAAAAAATTTAAACCGTTAATAAATGTAAGATTTTCATCAATACTTGGTAGCCATGCCCTTTGAAGCTATCACGGCAGCACATCGGTGAGACATCGATTCAATAGGTTTGATGATTCTATCTTGAGAGGTATTTTTCCACTCTTCTTGAACTTCTTCCCACAAAGCAGCTTTATTGGCACAATGTTCAGTTCTTACTCTTAGTTTTAACTCATGCCATAAATGTTCTATGGGATTCAAGCCCGGAGATTGACTCGGACACTCTAAAATTCGAATATTTTTCTTGCTAAAAACCTGCTGAAGGAGCTGTGATCGATGTTTTGGATCATTATCTTGCTGAAAAATCCATCCTTGTGGCATATTCTGACGAGCATAAGGCAGCATTTTTTAAAATATAATATCTCCATACATAGCAGAGTTCATAGTGCCTTCAATTTTAAAGATTGGACCGACGCCTTTCCAAGAGAATGCACCCTATAGCATTATGCTACCTCCACCGTGTTTCACAGTTGGTGTTTGATATCGCGAATCATTTCTAGTTCCTTTTGGTCGTCGAACGTACCTTCTCCCACCATTTCCAAACAAATTAATTTTAGTTTCGTCTGAGAACAGCACTTTTTTCCAATTTTCAACAGCCCAGCTCTGGTATTTTTTCGCGAATTCTAATCTGGCCTTCTTATTTTTCTTTTACTGATGAGCGGTTTTTTAACTCCAACACGTCCAAAAAGTCCCACTTCTGTCAGTCTACGTGAAACACTACTTTGGCTAATGTCAGCCAAATTTTCTTTGCGTAATTCGCGTGCGATGATTGCAGCATTCTTTTTTACGTCTGCGATAACCTTTCTTTTGATCATTTTATCGACACGATTAGTTGTTTACCTAGGTCTCCCAGGACAGCATTTATCTTCTAGAGTACCTGTAGTCTTGAATTCATTTATTATATCGTTAGCAGTCAATTTTCCAATCGCCAAAAGCTTTAGCTATTTCACGTGAAACTTTTCCTTCGTTGTGCAACTTGATAACCACTTTACGTATATCTAACGACGTGCGTTTCGACATCTTCACTGAGTGTTACTGATCGTACAATGCAAAAGGAACAGAGCTCTCAATGTTTACATGATTTCGCGACTGATAACTCAAACAAAGCGTGAAGTGAATTATATATTCTTGGAATTTGGCCGGACATTTATGAAGCAGCAAAACGTGTTATTTTTCTTACAAATAATTGTTAATCGTTATGAACAATTTTCGAATTACATATTTTGATTCCATAATGAAAGAACTTCACGATGATATATTTGTGTTTTCATTTTGCATCCTTTGAACGTTACTTAATCATAAAATTATCTTTGGCCGGACACTTTTGCATGCAACTGTAGATGCATGTGTCTCTATCCCTATGTGCACGTACGTATGTGTGTACACTGTACGATACGTTTACAATTGTAGCAGCACCATTTGACGTGTTTGAGATCGATCAGAATTTCCATTTCGTATGACGTCGCGTAATTTTGAGTGTTCCTTTTATGTTCACCAATAAAACAGCCCCGACTTGTGATGTTTCACGGATTGTATTCGTGACGAGACAATATACGAGGGCGGAACTACCCCCTGAGGACAAGTTCGAGCCCATCTCGTTTTCTCTCTCGCCTTATATGGACCGCACCAATTCTTCGTTCCCGCAGCAGCCCATTGCGACAGAAATCCGACAAATCGTTCAGATCACGGAGCTGTATAGCTTTGCCCCCCCCCCCCTTCCCTCCTCTCGCCAGTCTCTTTCTCGGCGCATTCGTCTTTCGACAAAGCGGAAAAACATGGCGAGAAAAAAATTCATAGTCCTTGTGCGCCTTGCTGGTATATAGAAACGGGGCCCCTGCGGGCACTATATATTACCAAGCGAAGCCTCGACGGTTTACAACCCACCCTCGCTCTCTCACACTACCATACTCGAATCTTCGAAAAATACGGGCTTCCTTTCTGTTTTTTTCTTTCTTTATGCTTTCTCGTACGTGGGGAATAAGCTTCGTTTTCGTGCGATTTTTACGCGAGATTCTTGTTTGCTTTTGTATTGTCTCGAGGGCACTAGAAGTTTTTGAGATCGATGGAAATATTTGATTTATAAATCGTATGAATTTGCAAGTGGGGCTGCTGGGACGACTAAAAAAAATGCTTTGACCTCGATCATCGCATACCTTGCAACAACGAAGGAATTATTTTTTCTCTTTGGAATTTCACAAGCTCGTACTCGCTCGTCAATTACCGCGAATTCCCATCACAATATAGCTCCGAACTTTGTTTGTATTTTATTTCAGAATTTCGGGGATGTTATTTTTATCTGCACGGACGAAAAAACAACGCTATCGTTATATGCACTTCGTAAATCTGCGCGAAAAAAAATCTTTCTGTATTTTTTTTTTTTTTTTTCATTTTTTTTACCAGTATTGGAGGAGCAAAAACTCCGTCAGACGTGACGTCGGCGCCGGGCACGTAGACCCTCTCCCATGAGAGCCAAAGGACTCTCGTGTAGGCCGGTAGAGAACAAAATTCCACTATTATCTCGAGGGACTGGCCCTCGTCCGCCGTGATCGTCTGGGACACCGGATGAACCACGGGTTGTCCTGAAAAAAAAATAAGAAAATGTGTCATGCATAGAAATACGATAAACAAAGATGAAATGTTTTTTAAACGATTATTGCAATTGTGTAATTACTTTTGTGTCTACGTAATCATTATATTCATGGTTATTGCTGTTATTAATAACCCTTATATTTTTTAAAATTAGATATACACTACAATGAGCAAATATTGGACAGCTGCGAGTTACACCAAACAATCAAAAAGCAGTCAAGTGCGTGTAGAAAATATGGGAAGGTAAACTTTCATAAATGGAAAACATTATTTCCCATTATTCAGCTTTAAGGCAATGCTGTTGTCCGAGAATTGGAAAAAATCGTTTTTTTTTTTTTCAATTTTTATCCTACAGACCTTTGTGAATATCTCTGTGAAAACTGTTCAATGATACTCATAGAATGAACCGAGTTATAGAAACTATGAAGCGTACGGTCGGGGATCGCGGTCGAGACGCAGCAACTTTAAACGCGTTTTTCTCGTAATTGTGCTTTTTAAATCGGCAACCACGATATCTCGATAACCAAATGGCCAATAGAGCTCAGATGTGGCATACACTTTTAGTAGACTGTCTGTCAACGTTGGTGGTGGAATTGGATCAAAATAATTTATTTATAACTCGTAGAATGGATAGAAAAATAGAAAAAATTCGTAATCAAAGTTTCGCATGCCCCCATTTCGTAATTTTTTTTGTTTTTTTTTCCAAACATCTCAACACTCATACAGATTAAGAATATGTTTGGTAAGTTAAATTATATTTTGTTAAGTTTTAACAAATAAATTTAATTTTATTTAATTTTGAAGAGAAAATTGAATTTTATTTTATTTAAAAAAAATCGACTTTTATTTAGTTTTTAAGAAGTAAATTTAATTTTCTTCACATTCGTATAACGTATACAACACTGATCTCCAATTAGAGGCGTTTTCCACGCACCGTTGCAAAGAAACGCACAAAACTGAATGATAATACATTTTTTAAAATTTCTACACGTTCTTGAAAGATCAATAAACTTGTGTAAAAAAATTCAGAATGGAAACTGGAGAAATTTGACAATTATTCCATTCTAAAAATCACCTCCAAAACAGCGAATCAGTGAAATTGTCATCTACAGGTAGTCCACGAAATATAATACGAAAGACTGCAGCATTTCATTGTTCCAAGTATTCGGTACTTCAATAGAAAAAATAATTATCAAAGTAACCTAATATTCCATTTTGTAAATAAATCATTTGTCAGCATCCCACAATGACGGATGCAATCGGCCCAAGCCATTTTCTTTCTGTGTAAACGGGGGGAGAGGGTCACTCCGTTAACGGCCGCCATTTTGATTGCATCTTCCGCAAACACCATGAAATGGCGGGACCTATACCGCATGCGTCTCTGGTTCAACACATCACTATTTTGGCGTACCGATTTCCGTACAGCTATCAACATTGCGGTAAATGCATATTCGGGCAAATATGCGCTTTTGTGAATATCGTGAGGGTGTAGAGAGCTAGAGAGAGATAGGGAGAGAGCCAGACGGAGTTCGAGAGAGGACTCGCTTATACACTTTGGCTAATTGAAGCTTGGATACCGGCTGTCGGTGTTAGTTGTATTCTCGTTACGTTACCTCTCTCATCTGCATAGATTCACTCGTTCGTAAAGCAAGCTTTCTAACCCTCCCTACTCTCCTCTTCCCCCTCATCGACCTATGCAGCTTCCGCTACCTTCCCCCTTTAGGTACTCGCTACCGAAATCGGCTATGTATGCCCTGTACATACAACCTGTACGTACATATAGATATCCGAGAAGGGCCGATCTTTCCTATACGCATCCTATGTGTACCGTATAGAATTGAGGGCCCCGGGTACATCGCCCATGGAGGATCTCTCATGAATATTCCAACCGGTAAATTCGGGCGAATATCTTAGTCGAGATTAGGCGTTGGGAAGGAGCGTCACAGCGGAGGGCAGCGGGAAAGGGTATTTCGCTGGTAGGTATTCACGCTGCGTTGTGGAAGAATAGCGGGCCATAACCAACCGATATATCACACCGTGATTGCGATAACCTTCGGGTGAATGGTCCGGTGGGCTATGATGGCCGGAATGGTGCGACAACGGCGATACAATCGCTCAACGCGAATCGCTGTACGACCACAATCGTATTCTCCTCGTCTTCTTGGTCGTACCCGGCACATTGTCTCGAAATTGCTCCAATACCGTCATTGTCGGTCGGCCATCAAAGGGTATTCAAGTCCTCGGACGGGAGGAGGTAAACGCACGTAAGAGGACCTACGGACTCGACAACATTGACTTTGAAAGACTCGAGGAGCCTGCCCTTTGATGGACTTTCTCCTCAGACTGAAATGGAATGCTAATTTCACCCCGTTGGATCTGATCTCATTCTTCCAGAGTATGAACTTCGTTATTGTGGCTTTTATTTCGGCGTTTGCGTTTTCATTGGGACTTACCGTGGATGTAAATAGGCTGGAGTGTTGAATGAAAAATATAGGTCTTATTGAATTTTGTTGAGTGCAGTCCTAATGCAGTATTTTGAGAACCAATGCTAGGCGGATTAGACAATTGACCGAGGACGTGATCAAGACAAGCGGGTTCTAAAACATCTGTGAAAACTTCAATGGAGAACATCACTGATTGTGACGAAAATGTATGGTGTCTTCAACCATATTTTAACAGTATTTTATATTTCCCTAAGCGGACAATAATATTTTATAGGTATATTGGCTGTCAAAAGTTTAGTACTGCTTATTGATATTTTAGCCGTTGCTTAAATTATGCCCGGATGTTAACCGCAATCGCCCATTTCACAAGCATACGTTTATTGTTCAATGCTATATCTTGTAGTTAATTTTGATAGGATGGATAATTCCCTGACACTATCAAAAATTCGTTCCCTCAAGATTCTAATAGTGAAGAGGACTAACATATATATAGACTGTTTAAAAATGTTGCCTGTGATTCGCGACGATGTTTATAGTGATTTGTACCGTATTATAAGATACGACCTGCTATATGCGAATTGTGTGTGTTATCGAAGTGTTGGTTCACGGCATCAATGCCCGTTTACTAAACGCATAGATATTTGATAAATCAAAAAAAAAAATAAAGTACGCGACTGAGAGTTCTATCTCGATGATTTTTTTTTACTATAATTCTTCATTCAGCGACCTGTAATGACTTATTTCCAAGAAAATATTTCGCCTACACATGGTATCAAACCTACAAACTGCCTGCCTATACTACGAACGCTGCCACTGCTCTCTCGAGTGCTTGTGGCATCTTGATCGCAGATATGTCATAATAGACAAAAGTGAGTCCAGCTGTACTTCCGAATAGTGTTACTGGTACTTCCGATTTACGTGAAATTTTGCACAAATGTATATATATTTATGTACACACACAGGAAATGTCTTGTCAATCCGGCGAATATTCTCGAAGTTACACGCACATTTGTAATGACATGTCAGAGCGTTCGAAAGTGCTTTTGAAAGTTTTTTGAAAGTTCAGCCGGACACGGCTGAACCGATCAGTCTCAAATTTTACCACAATCCTTTCAACTATTTTTTTTTTAGTAATTAATCGAAGGTTTTTTCTCACCGATAAATATTTTCCGTATTATAAACAATTTAAGGCCTACATTTTCGTCAAAAATCGAGAGAAGCCGCCATTTTGTCAAAAAATATTATTTTGTTTATTCATTCCATCAATTACAAGATAATTCATTATATTACCGAAATATTTTTGGTTTTTTCATTGTGGATGCTCCTCTCCAGAGATATCGTGCTCACCGCAAAACGCCTCTTTTTAGAGGTGCTCCCGGAGATCAGCTATAGCAGCTTTCAAAATAATTATTTTTACAAATTTTTTTTTTTATTACAGTTAAAAGTTACCATAATATGTGTACAAATTTTTACGTTAATAGATTTAAAGGTCTTCTCAAGAAAATGGTTTGAAAAATCGATCTTTTTGGGCCTCCTTACTGTATATAACCCCTTAAATGCATTTTTGGCGCATCGCTATAGTTTTGTACCATATGATATGGTACATACTACCTGTTACATGCGCAGGAATATCTGTCCTACAAGAACAGAAGGTGAACTACAAGAAGAATCGTTGAACTGACAACCTACTTTTGCAAATACAACCAACATATTACGTATTTTATATGACGCTATCATTTTTGTCTGCAAATCATTTATGTCTTCGCTATAAGTATACATTACCATAATTTTTTTTTTCTAATAGTCACTTTTCATAACCCGAGTAGAAATATTGTCAGGCTGGCCTGATATTTGATCTGCGCCTGATCACCTTGTAGTACGAAGGCCTTACTTAAGTTTGCCTTAATTTGCCTGATCAAGTTGGGGTCAGGCTGTGGTCGAGCAACCGGACTTACGGCTTACTTCAATTCGCCTGACCCGGCTAGCTTCAGGCGATGTCAAGCAACTGGACTTACGGCTTACTTCAATTCGCCTGATCCAGCTAACTGCAAGCAATCATCATGTAACTGGACTTCTACAGTTTGGCGCTAAAAACGTGTCTAACCTCATCTTGTCAAATGATACACAGACACGAGAGAAGCACGAGACATATTATTCATCACTTTATACATTTTTATATATAACGTGTACGTTGTGAATAAGATGGACAAACACAATCGGAAGAAAATTGCGCAACGACTGCGTCTGCGTGAATAGCGGGCTCTAAATAAGGGAAAAACGAAGAAATAATACAGGAGCAGGTTAGTATAACAATTGATTTTTTTCAAAGACTTACAATTCTTAAATCTATAAATATAAATTGGATTATATTTATAGCATTATATTGGCATGTGTTGTGACATTGGCACTATCACTATGTAAGTAGATTTATATTTTTTTTTATGTATCGCTTTTATTTTCCTTTACTTGGTCCGTCTCCTTTGTCGGAGGAGCAAAAGAGACAGCGTAGGCCAACCAAATAATGGTAAGCTGACAGCGTAGTTCAATCTGGTAAATGTTTTGCCATCGGTGCTGATTAGCCCAGACGGCGTAGGCTAACCGAATAATGATAAGTTAACTGCGTAGCTCAGTTAAGTGAAAGTAATTCCATCGGTGCAAGTTAGCCCATAAGAAATACACTTCGGATGGACATTACATACACTGAACTGCACTACGCTGTCAACTTACCATTATTTGGTTAGCCTTCGCTGTACGGGCCCAGACAGCGTAGGCTAACCGAATAATGATACGTTGACTGCGTAGTTCAGTTAAGTGAAAGTAATTCCATTGGTGCAAGTTAGCCCATGAGAAATGCACCTTGGATGGACATTGCATTCACTGAACTGCTCTACGCTGTCAACTTACCATTATTTGGTTGGTCTTGGCTGTATGGGCTCTCCTGCTTCGATTCTAATTTTCATTAACAAATGACCGCTCGCAGCTTTTGCAAAAAATTTTTTTCTTCTTTAAAGTAGATAATTGTATGGTGAGAAAAAGGAAAAAAAATAGAGCTCAAATTTGTGCCGCCCTAATAAAATAATGTGCAGACTTTATATAGATATATATGTAGACATTGATTTCTAAGTGGGATACACATTTTCGTATTTTTCAGTGGCTGTCATTTCGAAATATAGGGAACACGGAATAGAAGTTCTTTCGAAGCAAATTGGACAAGCTGTTGGAGCGGTATAAAGGCCTGATTAATTCAGCAAAAGACTGGGACAAGTTTCGAGTGTCGCGGGAAAAAAAACGAACAGAACGCCCAATGTAACGTTTCCTAGAAACGTCTGGTCATAAAAACGTTGAGCTCTGTTTACTTTATTCGTGAAGTTTCTTAAGTTTTTGTTTAAAAAATATATTAGTTTATTTCGGGATGATAAGTGGAATATAATACAGTGATATATCTTAGTTTATTTCGAGTTTTTGTTCTATTACAAATACAAGAAAAATGATGTTTGTTTTCCACATAGATATATGTGAAAAATATATGTGATATATTTTATATTAAGATTAAAAAATAAACGATCAGCGTTATTTATGAAGTAGTGCCTTTTTCTCTTTTGTGTATGCGTTGTATTTTTTATTTCAGGAATAAATCGATCATCCTGAGCCGTGAAAAATCATATGATTTTTCACTTTGATCAAGCCGTCAAAAATTAAGCTCTTATCAGGCCTTAATCTTTTACGCTGATCAGGCCGTGATCTTTTACACTGATCAGGCCTTGATTTTTTACCCTGATCAGGCCTTGATAGTTTACCCTGATCAGGCCTTAATTTTTTTACCCTGATCAGACGGAAGTGAGGGATTGTGTTACAAAAATGATCAGGGCTTGATAAAAAATTCTGATCAAGGCTGGTAAAAGAAATCAGGATGCCTGATCAGGTGTTTATTGTAGCTGGAGCAAGATTTCTACTCGGGAAGGTCTTCTAATAAATTATACTAGAAAAACATTCATGTTAACCATATGAATTATACAAGCTTGAATAGAATAGTAGAAGTTTGACTGAACGAACCCTAACGTACAGTATACAACATAGGTGAGTTTTTGTGCGCCGATTTTGTGATAGCACTGAATTAACCATGTCTATATTGTCAAGCCTTTTACAATAGTTAATCATTATTTCGGGGATAATAGATAGTTAAATTTGCCACCATCGCATGTTTAGATATATCTTTTGTTTATAGTTGTGTTAACCATATTATGATTGCGGTGACAATGAACTATAGGGAACTTTATTATTCCCTCTTTTACCATGGGCGTTTTTTTTTAACACCATAGACTTCTTTCTCAGTATACAATATATTATAATAATAATAATAACAACAAGAACGATAATGATAATAATAATATAGTTAAAGATTTGCATCGAAAAAGCTGGTAGTGCGAAAGAATTTCATAGACGCGTTCCTTTATTCGAATTCACTCGTTTCTCCGAATGGCCCATATTTTAATCAAAGAAATTAATGTTTATTCCATTACCAAATTCGTTCACGCAAAATGTCTATTTTTTTCAATTATGCGTAGGGGAGAACATATAACAGTTTCCATATAATATCGTCGCAATAGAATGTCCTTTCGTTGCGCAATTGATGGTACGTGTATGTTCAATGACGAGCCTGTGAGCAGTTGCATATCAGAGGCTTAATCTCACGTGCGCACGCGGCACCGTAGTACGACATTACCGCGATGGCATGGAAAATAAAATCTATCACGTGTTCGCACATTCGCTCGCTGTGTGTGACTTCCTCGCTAATTAGTCAATTAATCACGCATTAGCGAACGTATCGGAAACCACCCGGTGGCGTTACGTATTTGCTCAACCCTCGTTCACCGGCTAATAAGCCGCGACAATTTGCAACGCGAGCCCACGTGACACCTTACCCCCTTTTCCACCACTTCAACTGCTATATAATTCATTGTGCTTGGGGTCGTACTTTGCTTCGAAAGTTCTGCTGACTTTTTTTTATGCCGTTTGCTCGAAATGTTCGTTGCGAAGCGACAATATTTAATTCAATTACGACTATATGAAGAAACAAAAATAAAGTAGTAAAACTGGGACACAACATAATTAAATACATAGAAAGAAAGAATATAATTTTAAAAAAGTTGTACCAAAATAAAAATACTATTGAAATAAAGAACAAAGAATGTAATTTTAAAAAAGTTATACCAAAATAAAAATACTACTGAAATAACACAAGCACTGACCGCCGTGTAGTTTAACTCACTTGTTTGTTCGTATCATTAAGGCCTTAGGCCACAGTAACGGGTATAAAATCATGTGCGAATTTAACAATTTTTTCGTATAAAAAAGTGATTCACCAATAAAATTAATTACACATCTATTCAGTATGAATATCAAGCTGTTAGAATTTTGTTTTTCGATGTACAAAATGGTCGTCTACTTGAAACTTCTCGAAACAGTTTTTTTCCAATTGGCGTGATAAATAACTTCAACAATTTTCACTCGATTTACTTCAAATTTAAAAGTTATGTTCCTAATTGCATTTCGCAGAGAAGAACGTATGGAATTTCCGATTAATCGAAAACTTTTCATTTTATGAGCAGTTATAATGAAATTTTTCACTGAAAATTCATTTCTCAAGTTTAAATACCTACAACTTTTGAATAAAACAATATTTTTTAAATTCCGTACGTAGTTCTATAGGTATTCTAATGTTGATTGACGAGAATTTTTGTTTTTTGTTCTAGGTAAAAAATTGTGGATGCTAAATGTCACGCCGCGGAGCGCCTGAAAAAAGATAACTAAAGAAAAGATTAGTAGTCGGCCATTTTGTCCATCGAAAACAAATATATATATTTTCTAATTGCTTGATATTCATACTAAATAGATGTGCAATTAATTGTATGAGTGAATCACTTTTTCATACGAAAAAAATTCTTAAATTCGCACATGATTTTATACCCCTTACGCCTAAAAAAAGATAACAAAAGAAAAGATTAGTAGTCGGCCATTTTGTACATCGAAAAAAAAATTCTAACAGCTTGTTATTCATAATAAATAGATGTGTAATTAATTTTATGAGTGAATCACTTTTTCATACGAAAAAAAATTGTTAAATTCGCACATGATTTTATACCCGTTACTGTGGCCTAAGGCCTTAAGGCAGTGTTGTTATCCAGAGCGCTGTTTTGGAGGTGATTTTTTAGGATGGAATGAATAAAATAATGAATACACATGTTTATGTGTATTCATTTTTTTGAATCCTTGTACATATTCTTGAAGAACATTTTTTTGAATCCTCGCTTATATTCTCGAAGGACAGATTCGTCAAGAATATGTACGAAAAAAATATTAAACGCGCGGAAAACGCCGATAATTGGCGACCAGTGTTGTGGACGTTGCATGAATCGGAAAAAAACCAAACATGTTCGTAATCTGTATGAGTGTTGTGATGTTTGATACCAGATTCAGGCAAAACAAATTACAAAATTGCAGCATGCAATTATCAATTTTTCCTATTTTTCTGACCATTCCATTCTGACCAACCAAAGGTTGAAAGGCGTGCTCCCCGAGCGTACTACTTATCATTTCCAAAACTCGACCAATTTTATGAGCATAATTAAACGGTTTTCACGGACGTCTCCAAAAAGGTGTGTAGAATAATAAAATAAAAAAAAACAAAAAAAAAACGATTTTCCAATTTCTTTAAGAACATTACTTCTTTGAGACGTTTTTGGAGCAATCGCTTATATGAAGAAAAAAACGGACTTCGTTTGTATCGTTTTGACAAAAATCATTTTAGTTCCCGATCAAGTTTGTAGCGAATGATCTCAGAGAAGCCTCTATTTGCAACATAATACTATATTGTTACCAAAACGTCGAACCGTCATTATAACGGAAATGTGAATAAATCGCATATGAGAATGGGTACATACGTAGTTATTCGTCGGGGGAATACGCGATTTGACCAAGTATTTCTCCGTGTTCCATAACGATAACATCGATGCTCGTTCAAACCAAACGATAACAAACGAAAGAGCCTCGTGCAAATAATAACGACGTGTTTCGCTTGTTCCAACGGAATAGAAATGCCTTTATTATACGGTATGTTATCTCGTTATTGTTCACGATATGTAGTTTCATTAAAACTCACATTCGAGCAACAAGCATATACAGACGAGATTTGCAATACGTCAGAGATAGGGAATTGCAGTGTAATGGCTAAAACTTAAATGTGTCATGTTGGAATTGCTTGAAATTCAAGTTCTCGTATGTCCTTTATTCGGAAAATCTTCATTCGGCAGTGACTTCTTTTTTTTTTGGCATTATCGAAGTCCACGAAAACAATGTTCGAGCAATGACAAAATGCTATAATCAAAATCGTATGAAATATGGTATATCTGAATTTAAAAAGATCGCTTTTACACATACAGTTTTTTTAAACATTACAATTATATGTATATCCTTTTGAGATTTCATGGATATTTGCTTGAGAAATGTATTGGGATAAAAGACGGTAAATTCGAGAAAATCAAATCCAATTATTCTCACTATCACTTGAATTGAATAAAAGATTTAGCAGTGGATTTAAGGCGGGACATCGGTGTGGCGCGTCGAAAAAATCGTTGTTTTCTGCATTTTCTCAAAGTATAAACATTTAAGAATATGTGAAGTGAATTACCAGTTACAAATATTAAAAATTGACCAATTTTAAGTATAAGAAAAAATTGGCGCTAAAATTACACTTTTTTAACGTCCACCATTTTGCGTGGGTTTTTTATTTGCTGCGTACAGTAAGAATTACATTTATATAGATTATAAAGCTTTTTTATTTTGATTTTTCAGACGAGCCATTGTCAGGTTATCGATCTGGCCGTTGAGCCACATTTTTTTAAACAAAGGCTCTATTATACCTCAATAACGTTATTAATTTTTTATTTTTTAAATAAAAATTTACACGAAAGCGACCTCTTTCAGCCCGTTACAGTGAAGTCCTCCCTTAATCGAATCAATGTTGGTGTTAAATAATAAGTAAAGAGTACACACGATAGCAAGTAGATGTGATCAAATTGAAGCCCGCGTTTTTTTTATTGAATTCAATCTAATTGAATCACCCTTTCTCGCTGAGTTCAATCAAATTAAACCGAATAAATGTAGAACACTCAATAGAAGTGAAAAAAATAAATAGTGCAACTACTTAAGGCCTTAGGCCACTGTAACGTGTATAAAATCATGTGCGAATTTAACAATTCTTTTTCGTATGAAAAAGTGGTTTACTCATAAAATTAATTACACATATATGTAGTATGAATATCAAGCTGTTAGAAAATAAATTTTTTTTTCGATGTATAAAATGGCTGACTACTAATATTTTCTTTTGTTATCTTTTTTTAGGCATTCCGCGGCGCGACATTTAGCATCCAGAATTTTTTACCTAGAACAAAAAACAAAAATTCTCGTCAATCTACATTAGAATACCTAGAGAAGTACATACGAAATTTGAAAAATATTGTTTTATTCAAAAGTTGTAGGTATTTGAACTTGAGAAATGAATTTTCAGTGAAAAATTTGGTTATAACTGCTCATAAACTGCTCAAAAAATGAAAAGTTTTCGATTAATCAGAAATTCCGTACGTACTTCTCTGCGAAAATCAATTAGGAACATAACATTTAAATTTGAAGTAAATCGAGTGAAAATTTTTGGAGTTATTTGTCACGCCAATTGAAAAAAGCTGTTTCGAGAAGTTTCGAGTAGTCGGCCATTTTGTACATCAAAAAAAATATATATATATATTTTCTTGCAGCTAGACATCCATACTAAATCGACGTGTAATTAATTTGATGAGAGAATTACTTTTTCATACGAACAAAAAAATTGTTAAATACGCACATGATTTTATACCCGTTACTGTGGCCTAAGGCCTTAAATCCACTGCTCTTCAAATGCAATAAAAAACGGCAGTGGCTTTTATCGAGTTGATGTAATTATAAATAAATAAAATTTAAGTGGCTTTAATGAACTTATAAGTGCTTTTTTTCTGTTAAGCTTCTAAAAACCTTCAAGGCAGAGAATATTTTCACGAAATTACGAGCATTTCATATCAGGAAGACGATGCAATAGAAAACGTGTTCTTTGAATTCATTGCCCCACATCCCTTCGCCCCTACGTTCATACCTCTGTGCTTATAGCTGGCTAGTAAAAGCTCAATGGGCGTTTCTTCTCTGCCTAGTTCGGAGTTGTTGTACCGAAAATTATAAACCTGCATACATATGTGTATATACATATGTGTGTGTGTACATTCTCGGTCCCGAGCTTATTGAGAAAAAGGGTTGCAAGGGAGAACGAGAGAGAAAGGGAAAGAGAGTAAAAGAAAGAGACCCAAAGGGGGTTAGGGGCGACGGGCAAGAACAAAACAGTCCAAGCACATACATTTGAGCGTAGGACACAGCCGGAAACCAGCATGGCCCGATAAGAACAATAGCTGCCAAGTGGTGTTCTCTCCATCAGTTTTACCTCCGACGACCTCTATCGCGTTTCTCATTAGGGAGTTTCGCAAATACTCCTACACTACTAGTGTGTATTTACGATATCCAATACCTCGAAATGATTCATATATAGTATATACACACACAAATATATATGTTGTATTTAACCTTCCCCAAAGCTATGATGAGGAGACTCAGCCTTCCCTTTGACCTTCCACTTGTGTGCATTACCCCAGCTCACTCACTCTCGGTTTACTATTTTGGGATTTTGTTTTTCTTTGTTTCCGTCAAGCGACCATGGCCTCGCCCTATACTCGCATCTCCACTAGATAACACCGCAGTTACCCTTCCAAGCGATTCTTATCGGTTCACCAATTTGCAATGGACGGTACCGAAAGCCGCAAATTACAAGTTCAACGACAAAAAGAACGAAACGTCAATAGAGAGAAAGTCCATCGGAAATCCTCGCCAGTTATTTGACCAACGGGTATTTCGTGACATTTTATCGGTTCATCGAACAGCCATGCGCTGAACAACAAGAATTAGGAGATTGCGAAGCATCGAATTAACATCATTAGCCTCGTGATTGATGTCGTTTTTCCCAAACGTCAACGTATGTCGATGATCGATAATATCGGTCTGGCCACTTGATCGAATGTCGTGGCAGTAGTAGTGGATGCGGGGTTTATGTGCAGCTACGACCTTTCGGATGGGTGACCGCTTAGCTGCGCATCGGATTAAAAATGAAAATAATAATGATAATAACGAAATATGATTTTTAAACGCTGAGGAGAATGCATCTTTTCAACGGGATCACTTTGCTTTATGTTTTCCCTACAACTATATTATCGAGGGAAAAATGCGTTGGGAAGAACGAACGAAACATCACACGATCGCCCTCGAGTTTTAATACTTCATTAATCCTATCTTTCGTTCTCCAGCTATTTCTAGTTCCCTTTCTTTTGCTTCCTCTTCTTCTTCTCGTCTTCTTATTCTTTTTCTTCCCTTTCACTCGCGTTCACTCTCGCTCGTGAGTTCACGATGTTACGGAAAAGACCAAAAGGACGTAGAAGAAAAAATTACTATAAATGGAATAAAGCCCGATATGGGAGAGAGGGAACGGTCGATAATGAAAGAAAATATGCGCTCCTGGTAGGGTAAATTGGGTACGGTTTTAACAAGTTTGCTTTCATCGTCCGTGGAATCTCCATTATATGACGGAGCTTTGGAGAAAATACACAAATCAAAAGGTATTTGTCTATGTTCAAATGAGTACTACAATTTAGATTCCAGATGCAATATTTACCCAACAAGATTGATTTAAAAAAAAGTCGAAGACAATGTTTTTAATATAGTTTTATTACACTTTATTCACGGAAAAATGTCTTTCATCATATTATGGCTAATGTGGCACCATTTTTATGTTTTATAGTGAGTCTTTCCCGTGAAGGGACATATGGGCTCTGTTCTGCTAATTCTCAAAGCAGAGTGAACAATTCAGCTCATCTGTTGAATGGTGCAAAATTAATTACTGTTGAAAGATGACAATGTGCATTTCATTAATTGTTATCAACAAATTATTTCTTTCGTTTTTCAAATATTGACGATATTTCATTTTCTACTTCTCTGTTGAAACAAACTTTAGTAGTTTTTTGAGAATGTCACGTTAAGATGCAAAAAAGCTTCGTGCATTTTCTACGAAATCGTAGTAACGAATATCGAATAGGGTAAACCGACCAGTGAATGGAAGAATAACGACACTCTAGGATTCAGATGGACTGCAAAATGAAAATATGATAAAATCAATTTTTTTTAAATTGCTATTGCCATCAGAATATAATATTTAGATACTAGAAAAAAATATTGGTAGTAATTAAAACAAATAATATTGGAGGAATTGATAAATAAGTGAGGAAATGACTAAATCGTCAGTGAATGGACGAAATTACCCGTAGATGGACACTCGACCGCCAGTAAATGGACGTACAGTGTAAATGAACGATGTAAAGGATAACGATTTATTATTTATTTTTATTAAATGCTGGATTTGAACATTACTGTGTTGCACAAAAATTATAATATTATACATATATACAATTATAATATAATTTTATATATTATTTTATGATATATAGAATAATATATAAAAATATTATATAAAATATAATAAATTACATAAAATAATATATAATTTTAGTTATAATTGCTATAACATATGAGTATGATAGAGCAATTAAGGGCGGGGTAAAGTATTTAATTTTTTTAAAATTTTTTTTTAAATTTTGTAAATGAATGCAAAATATATCAAGAATATTGTGTTAAAATTTCAAGTCGATCGGAGTAAAATTGACGAAGTTATGAGTATTTGAGCGACTATTGCTCCATGCCGTTCTCTTCTCTTCTGCGTTTTTCAAACCGTTTTTCTGAGACTTGTCATATTTGAAGTACGTGTGCACGATAACTCAAAATCTACTGGACCAATCGCTTTGAAATTTTGCACAGTACTTCTTCACATAATTCACCAGGTATTGTCGAGAGCTTTTTTGTTTTTTTTTTAATAATTACTAATTTTTCAACAACAAATTAGCCGATTTTTTTAGCGAAAATCGGGTTTTTGGCTCTCAAGTGCTACGAAAAATCGAAAAAAAAAAAATCCTCCCGTCATTACCTCGAGAAACATCTCCTTTAACAAATGCATTTTGATTTTTTTGTTTCAAATGATTCTGTTGCGACTTATGGTGCACACCGCAAACCAACTTTTTTTCGAGGCGCCTCCGGGGTTTAATTTTCACTCGCTCAATTTTGAATATTTTGCAATGCAAATTTAGGAGAATGTTGTTCAAATGTTACTTTATTATGTGTACATTTTTCAATAAACGAACACTATTCGTTACGCCAAAAAAAATCTTAAAAACATGCCTTTTTTTCGCCGAATTAACGCCCCCGCCGTTAAAAAAATAGTTTTCATAATATTTTCTTTTTACATTACTCAATATACAATACTCACATGTATAATATTGTCATTTTTGTGCAACACAGTGATGTTGAAATTGAGCATTTAATAAAAATAAATAATAAATCCTTATCCTTTACAGCGGTCATCTACACTGCACGTCCTTTTACTGGCGGTCGAGTATCCATCTACGGGTAATTTCGTCCATTCACTCACGATTTAATCATTTCCTTACTTATTTATCAATTCCTCCAATTTTTTTTTTTCCAATTACTACGAACATTTTTTTCTACTATCAAAATTTTATATTTTGTTAGCTATAGCAATAAAAAAATAGTTTTCATAATATTTTAATTTTACAGTCCATCTGAATCCTGCAGTGTCGCTATTCGTTCATTCACTGGTCGGTTTACCCTATTCGTATAAATACCATTCGTCGGATCCTGTGTGCTTTAGGAAAAGCTTTTTGTATGTGAACAATGAATAAAACCGTGACGTAAAACCGTATTGAAGCTTTTACGTACCACCGCGTATGTACACTTCGACCTATCGTAATCTAGTCCAGCATCGAGCAAAACCCGACGAGCTTTATCTCCCCGCTCTTGCCAGATTCGTATTCGAGTAATAGCCGGAAGCCTCGCGGAAACAATGAACGGTATTCTCACTTTCTTATCACGGACCAACCGGTGCGCAAGCCAGTGCGCGACCAACCGGTTGCCCATCAAAGTATTGGGCCCGGTCAGTATGAGTAATTTTCTTCTTAGATTCGCCAATTATTCCAAGCCCTTCAAACTTAAGCTCTTCTCCGGCTCTCCTTATATCTTCTGCTCATACTCTTTTCATTGGCGACCGAACGTAGTTGGCAGGGAATTCCTGATCTATTTGTTTGTTTGGGCAAAGGTACGTATACGGGTATGATACGAAGTTCGCAACAAGTCGCTTCGACGATCTTTGCCATGAGCTTTGTCGGTCATTAGCATCGTACTCCTTATTCTGTGCCTCGCGAGGCGGCTCCTTTGGGAAAGTATTCGATCCTACTCTGTAGGGGACATATTGTTCCGTCACAAGTCTTGAGATCCGTCTCCCAACGTCGGCGGATCTTTCATACTTAAAGATTGCACGGTTCTTGATCTCTCTTTTATAGCCGATGCGCGCGAGAAAAGAACAAAAAGTGTTTCCTCGCTCCTTGTAGTTTGCCAAGTATCGGAGACAAAAAGGCCTCGAAAATGAACGAAGAATCGTCAATGGTGAGAGAAAGCGAAAAGATGAAAGGTTCTCGACCCTTATTCTTGCCAATGTGGAGAACGTAACTCAAAAGATCTATAAATATACGCGCGCGCCTGTGTCTGTGTGTATAGGCCCTGCTCTCGGCTTCGCCCACCTTCCAATCCTATCAATGGCAAATCGATGGCCCTCAACTCTGAATTGAGAAAAAGTCGGCGGGGTTGTGGAAAGCCTTACCAACTATGCTAACAAGAAACATCACTTGAGTGTCCGCCTTCGATTTTGTTGAAACTCATGTTTATGATAAAGCATTGAAAACTATTTGTATTGTTGCCACGTATTTTTTTATCGGCGGAAAAACGGGTTTAAGGGGGGAAACGACCCCTCAAAAAAGGCGTGTAGACCGTCAGTTTTTCGTTTTTTTTTTTTTTTCAATACTTCTATAGTGAAATTTTCATCGCTTTACATCAGAAGAATTTTGGTTTTTGTTTCATTCAGATCGGTGGACTGCCTGTGGGTGAAACTGCAAAACCACCCCTCGATACCCCTTTCTTTGAGGGGTAGTTTCCTCCCTTAGAGCCGTTTTTTCGCAGATAGCAAAAACATGTGTCTAATAGTTTTCAAAGCTTTATCACATATATGACTTTCAATAAAATCTAAGGCGGACACTTAAGGAGTGAGATGCAGTCAGAGGCGTGAAAAACGAGCATTTTTAATAATTTTTTTTTTTATAGTAACTAAGTTTGTTTTACAAAAGCGGTTAGACAGACTTTTTGTGTTATATTTCAACTTGACTTGTACAAATTTTCAAAGAAAAATATTGATTATTTATAACAATATCGCCATCTTTGTTGGACCCCCTTCGGCATGTAGTGCTTTGCTGTGACCATCATGCAATTTTACTGGATCATCTGAAAGAAAAAAAAAAGAAAAAAAATCATTAGTTTAATAATAAATCTAGTCCTTAATCGATGCTTTTTTTCAAACATTAAGAAAATGGCGGCTTCCGACAGATAACTTTCGACTTTCGACCAAAAAATCGCTCGTTTATTGTTTTAAAAAATAGAAATTTTCAACAACAATGAAAATCCTTCGATTAAGGACTAGTTTTTAATGCTATCAATAAGCACACCAAATTTCATCAAAATCCATCGAGTGGTTTTTGAATTATAGTGATCACCGACTTGAAAAACATAGTTTCGAGAAAAACGCGTTTAAAGTTTTTGATGTGGATACGGTATTATATGTTGGTAAAATTTTGAGCTCGATGGATGAAGCTAAACTTTTTTCATGTATTTTGATCCACTGAATCCGAATATTACAATTTTTTGCCGAAAAGTCGAGCATTCAATTGTTTATAGCCAATTGTTAAAGCAATTTTTCCAAAAAATTAAGTTTTTCGGGATGAATTACTTTTTTTAAAAATATTTTGGACAATTTTAATACGAAAGTATTCAGTATAAAATTTTGCTAAAGTTCATAGTTTATGAGTAATACATTTTTGAAAATTTCTGAACGAGTTTTCCAATGTTACACTTGATTTACGTATAGAAATACTAATTAAAAATTACTTACATCGAATCATCAATTCCTGGCCCATACAATAGATGTCAATGTGGAAGCTTCCAAAATATCAATTTGTTGTTATCTTCGAAGCATTCTGCCTTCCCGGCTATTATCGTTTGCGCGTTTTTCAGCTGCTACCTGCCATGGGGACCCGACGCCCCTTCACTAATTGTGGGATATCCCGGAAACTATTCATCGGATTGACTTGAAATTTTGAGGGAATATTTTCGAAACGTCATACTTCAAGAAAAGGTAATTTTAAAAAATCGATTTTTCGAAAATGCTGACTGCATCTTACCCCTTAAGTCACGTTCCTTGTAAGAAGGATAACATTTTGCTAAAGTTCATAGTTTATGAGTAATACATTTTTGAAAATTTCTGAACGACTTTTCCAATGTTACACTTGATTTACGTATAGAAATACTAATTAAAAATTACTTACATCGAATCATCAATTCCTGGCCCATACAATAGATGCCAATGTGGAAGCTTCCAAAATATCAATTTGTTGTTGTCTTCGAAGCATTCTGCCTTCCCGGCTATTATCGTTTGCGCGTTTGTCAGCCGCTACCTGCCATGGGGACCCGACGCCCCTTCACTAATTGTGGGATATCCCGGAAACTATTCATCGGATTGACTTGAAATTTTCAGGGAATATTTTCGAAACGTCATACTTCAAGAAAAGGTAATTAAAAAAATCGATTTTTCGAAAATGCTGACTGCATCTTACCCCTTAAGTCACGTTCCTTATAAGAAGGATCTACACCACCTTACTGTGCGGGATCCTTACCCACCAAAATCTCTCTACCCCCTCCCTCCCGCTATTCTCCTTTACATTATTAGGGATGCCTCATGATCTGTGAATTTTTGTTCATTTGGTCGTTTGGATTTAGCGTATGTAGTTTAATGTTTCTTTTTTCTTTAACATGTTGTTTGTTGAAAATAATGATCACCGTAGATAATTTCTGAAAATCATACACAACCCCTGATTTTTCGTGATTTTTTTTGTTTATTCGTTTATTTCACCATTTGTTTGTTTTTTTCAAGTTGTTTGGGTTCAATATAAACGATATGTGCGTGTGTATGCTTGCTTACTGTCGTTGTAATTAACTGCATAGTGTAATGCTCAATTATTTAAATCTCGTTCCACGCTCTAGGGTATGTTTCGGTAAAAGATTCATCGAAGTAGAGTCCGTAGTTCCAAAGTTATAAATGCGTAAATGTACAGACGGCCAGACAACCATTTTTTTGTTTCAAAATGCGGTTTCTCTGCTTGTTCAGTTAGTATGAACAATCTGTAAAGAAATTTAATGAAAATGAAGAAATTACATGCAAAGCACCCCTTACAGTTCCATCATATATATACATATATATATATATATATATATATATATATATATATATATATATATATATATATATATAGACATACACACATACATATCTAAAGGGACCAGGTTAATTGAAGGGTTAGGCTACTGTGGCAACCCAAAACTCAGGGTAATTAAAAAAAATGCTGAACAAATAAGTAAGATGACTGCCAAATGTTGATACATTTATTTGTATGTACATTAACAAAGATATGTACCCAATGCCATTTAAAAAACAATCTCATGGAGGACCTTTGTACGTGAAGGGCTCAACAGTGTACTTGATTTTGGCCACCCGGTTGATCTGAAACAAAGGAAAAATGCGTTTTTTTCTTCTCAAAATAGATAATATTCCCTAAGACTTGGCCGAGCTTTTAGATATCGTGTTACAATCATCAAAGAAAAAATTACAACATTTATGTTAATGAGAAATAAAAAAAAAATGCTAAGAAGAAAAACTTTGGTCAAGACTAAACTACCATTACACTGAATAAGTATATCAAATTTCAAGTCAATCCGTTCATCAGATGTCGAAAAATCGTGTCCACCTTTAAAAAAATAATAGTTTCGAGAAAAACGCGTTTAAAGTTAGGCTCTACCGTTGCAATCATAAGTTTACCTTAAATCTGGGATTCCTGCACGATATGTTGGGCCTTTCTCTTCAACTCGTGTTGCCTCGAGCGACGAACGAGCGTTCGTCATTTTCACAGTAGCCTAACCCCTTAAAAGAACGTAGAGTGTTCACATCGGGGCGATTATCATAAAGAGGGGCTACAGATACACAGAAATGATGCTTCATTGACGCTCAAACGCGTTACCCCAAGACGAAAATGCCCAATTACGAAGTGAACGCTTTACCGATTAGACTTTCTCGTACATGTCCACACACACATTACATTTTCATTCCAATATATTTGCATCGCACACACGCACTAGGAAGAAAATCAAGAAAATATACACATATGTCTGGAAAAGCAGAGAAAGCTTAAGCCGAGTGCCTTATGTACGTGCTCGCGCAGGATCTCCGCGAGTGCAAAACACTTTACACGTAATAAAGGGAACGTTTGTGCGCATGGGAAAGTGACAACGGCCTTGCGCGTCTTATTGTTGGCTTTTCGCAAAAGATAACGACGGTAAAGCGGCGAGGCAAAGGCACTGAAAATTTCGTAGGTGTGTGTACAAGAAGGCACGTATATTTCATTTCATTTGTGGGGAAAAGCATCCGTGAGTGAAGACTCCGGGGACCGGCCTTGTAGTAGGCCATTCTCCTCAGACTCAACATTACATAGATGTCATATGAAAGGTCCTTTTTGCCAAATACTCGTGTGTGTGGATATATATTTATATATATAAAGGGTGACTCAGAACTGAGTGCGTTCCCTGAAATAGCAAGTTGGGGGTGAAATTCTGAGTCGATTGATATAAGCATGTGTGAGTCTCAGATCCACCCCTGAATTATTATTCATTTTTAAAGGCGGGCCAATCAGGTGCGTCCGATGAGTCAGCGTATCGCTCACCGACGTACGCTGGCTCATCGGCCGCACCGGATTGGCCCGCCTTTAAAAATGAATAATAATTCAGGGGTGGATCTGAGACCCACACATGCTTATATCAATCAACTCAGAATTTCACCGCCAACCACCCATTGTAGGGCAAGCATTCAGTTCTGGGACACCCTGTATATGTGCAAAAATGCTGCTCGTACGTCAATAATACTTGCAGAACTTCCGGGTCTTCGTACAAATATCGTCTAGGGTGATGTGAGTCCTAGTATTGTGTGAGCGCATGTTGGGCTGCAAAGACTGTCTGTGCCAAAGTTTACATACTCACGATGAGTCTTTTGCTACATGGGAACTTTCATTTAAGCGCACATATACGTTCGCATGAGTATAACACTTCTAAAAGGGACCGTTCTCGAGCTTCGGCTCCATCGTGTGCGAACTTCGTCCATGAAAATGTAGGCAACAAAGTTTTGGAGTAATCATGTGTGTGCGTGTGAATCACCCGCGGGGTAACGAGGGTCGGTCGGATAGATCAGAGAACATTCTCGTCGTCGCTACGGCGAAAATCGCCACCTCGATGTACCAAAAATCTCTCGCATCATGTGACACGTTTATCATTATCTCTTCCGAGCGTATATACACTATAAGAATATTTGCTCATAGATCGCGGAAAAAACGACAAGTTTTTTTCCCTCGTTCGTTATTCTCTTGTCGACATCGCGGTTACTTTGGTTTTTTTTCAGTTCGCAAGGCAATCTAGCCAAAAGGAGCTAGTTTTTTTTTACAGTTTGGCATACGAAGTGTTTTACACATTTTTTAGGATATCAAGACTCTAGACTCATTCGCGAGGCTTATGTACGGTTTTAAAACTTTTAATGGGTTTTTCTGCTTTGTATTCCGATCCGCTATTTCGGTGGTTTGTTTTTCATCGTCCTACGTATATTGGGTACGTCGTATACGCACTTACATACGGATATACGTAGATGTGTGTGTGTGTGTGTGTGTGTGTGTGTGTGTGTGTGTGTTGTTGTTGTTGTTGTTGTAGCTGTGTATTTAGTATTATTAAAATTTGAAGAAATACAAAGGCACCAAATCTACAACTAAAAAATAATGGCTCTGAAATTTCTATCAATGAAACGCAAAGAAAATTATTTTCCGTTTTTTCATTTCTTATTTTGTATTATGCAAAACTTTGTTTGACAAATTTAGCGTATAGGGTAAACCGATCAGTGAATGGACGAAAACTGATTAATATTTCTAAATAAGTAAAAAATATGAATTGTCGATAAAAATTCAAATCACTATAATTTAGGAAAAAAAACCGAACATGTCGTTAAAACCGATTTCTCAGGTTAATATCGAGTTTTTACACCACACGGATTTTTTCTCGTTCGTGGTACTTGCACACCGCGCAACTTGCAAGGAACATCACTTATGTGTTCTCCTTCGATTTTGTTAAAACTCATATATGTGATAAAGCATTGAAGACTATTAGACACGTTTTTTTATCGGCGGAAAAACGTTTTTAAGGGGGGGGGGGGGGGGAACGACTCCTCGAAGAAAGGCGTGTCACCCTTTAATTTATCTTGTTTTCATTCATACTATAGTGGATTATTTATTGTTTTACATTAGAAGAATTTTGGTTTTTGTTTAATTCAGATCGCTGGACTGCTCGTGGGTGAAACTGCAAAACCACCCCACGACACGCCTTTCTTTGAGGGGTGGTTTCCCCCTTAAAATCGTTTTCCCGCAGATAAAAAAAAAAATACGTGTCTAATAATTTTCAATGTTTTATCACATATATGAGTTTCAACCAAATCGACGGCGGACACTTTATTGATGTTCCTTATTAGTTACGATACAGCTGTGCATAGTAGGTGTCCTAGAGGCAAAAAGCATAGTCTTTTTATTCAAGATATTGAATAAATTTTCGATTTATTGCAAAAAATTTTGGATAAATTCGTAATGATAGGTCAGAATTAGACATGTTCATTCACTGGTCTTGTATTCTAACCCCTTTCCATTGAATGGACATATGGGCTCTGTTCTAATAATTCTCAAAGCAGAGTAAAAAAGTTAGCTCATCCGCGGAAGATTGCAAAATTAATTACTGTTAAGTAATGACAACGTATATTTCATTAAGCATTGTCATAGAATAATTTCATTTGTTTTTTAACTTTGACAACATTTAAGGGGACTTCTGACTTTAGACGCTAAAATAGGCTATTTTCATGAACTTTTTAATAGGTTTATATTATAGATATTGAAATAAAAGTTGTTACACTTAATAAATACACTTTCCAAATACATTTAAAATTAAAATTTTATTTATTTCAGTAACTATTTATAGACAAAAAGGGTAGTTAAAAAAACGTCCTAAAAAAATGTAGGTTTGCGCTGTTGATGAAATCTCGGAGATGGATCATCCGAAACAAAAAAATCAAACGGTTTTAGATTTGGTATGTTAATGGCTATAGCACATATCATACGATTTTTTATATATGCAAAAATACCAAAATAGCGGACATTTTCGAGAAAAAAACGTGGTTTTTCACCGTTTTTGGCAAAAAAAATAGTCAATATCAAAATTTAAAAAAAAACCTCGATATGCGCTATAGCTATAGTTATAAAGAATATGTGGTTAAAATTTCATAAGGATCGGTTCAGTAGATCCGAAGATTTTATCAACAAGCCGTCGAAAAATGTTGTTTCGACAAAAAACGCGTTTAAAGTTTGTTTGGGTTACATAAATACATTTAAAAAAATTATGTATTTCGAAAGTGTATTTATTGAGTGTAACAACTTTTAGATCAATATCTATAATATAAACCTATATAAAATAAATAATAAATTGTTATGCTTTACAGCGTTTATCTACACTACACGTTCATTTACTGTTAATGTCGTCCATTCACCAGCGATTTAGTCCTTCCGCTACTTATTTATCAATTCCTTCAATATTATTTACTGCAATTACTTCGAATTTTTTTTTCTACCATCAGAATAATATCTCTTGTTAGGTGTAGCAAAGGAAAAATTAGTTTTCATAGTATTTTCATTTTACAGTCCATCTGATTCCTATAGTGTCATTATTCATCCATTCACTGATCGGCTTACCCTAGATCTCTAAAAATTTCAATTCTCAACTGAAATTACAAACTAGATATTTAAACCGACCGGTTTTCGTAAATCTAAATCTGCACGTCAAAAACATGAGTAACGAAAAAAAATGCATTGCATACCAATTATGCAAATTTTCACATCATTAGAACTATCTTGAATTATTAGAAACGTCAAGCAGCTAGGTTCAATTATTTTATACTCGACAAGTGTTTCAAGTTGTGTCAATTCGGAATAATTACCTTTGTGAAGAGATGCATCAGCGAGCCGCGCGTTTAGAATATGTATATGTATACAGGGTATTAGGAAGGTCGATGCAAAGCCTCAATGGGGTGATAGGTCACTTCGTTAGGAACATATCTAACCTAGGTTACCTTAGTCCAAAGTCTAAGGATTTCGAGTTATCATTGTAAGTATGATGTTTGGAAAATTTCCCAAAATTATGTACTAACTCGTTAATAATACTTAAAGAGACAATAATTGGTAACTAAAAACTTATTGGCGTCTTAGCTTAATGTGTATTCAATCAGCAAACACCAATACAATCATCTGTATCCACACAACTAACTAAACGGGACGTGTTCAATCATTAAAAACTTGTCAAATAATAAATATACCTCCTATGATAATGCTCTTTATTCAACCTTTTAAGGACGGGGAAATTTCCATTAAAGTCGACGTTTTTTTACATCAAATATATCAATAAAATCGATGAATTTCTCAATTGAAGTCCCAAGCCTAACTGCTGGTCAATATGTCGACCGGCCCCGTCCGCAACGAAAAGTCCAATTCTAAAAATATATTCAAAAAAGTTTGGAAGTGTATTCCTATGTAATTTAATGCGCTGAATACGAGAAAAATCATTTAAAAAAAACCCGGTCGCATCCTTGACTTTGAAAATCACCATTTTAAGGTCAAATTTTTTCTCTGCTAGTTTGGCCTCATAATTTATATACTCACATTCTGGATTCACTGACTATAACAAAATAGGCATATATGTTATAAATGTCAACCTGAAGAATATTTCAAGGACGCCAGTTATTATAGAATATGCTTCGTCAGTAAACATACTCACTGCCCAAAGTATGTCGCAAGAAGACTGCAGAAAAATCGTGCATTATTTTCAGACATTCTCCAACTTTCGCTCTTAGCGTGATCCAGGATCAACAATGTGGATGTGGCGAAAATATGATCCCTTTGGGGTGCTTGATTTTCGTGAGTCCCCTTGCCTAAATATTATGTGTCCCCTGACTGGTCGATATATCGACCATTCCCATCCTTAAAAGGTTAAAAATTTCATTAACGTAAGAGGCGAACGAGTTAGTGCCTAATTTTGGGAAATTTTCCAAAAATCATTCTTGCCATGATAATTCGAAATCCTTAGACTTTGAGCTAAGGTAACCTAAGTTAGATGTGTTCCTAACGAGGTGACCTATCACCCCCTAAAAGCGTTGCATCGTCTTTCCTAACACCCTGTATATATGACATATGTTGCATGCACGTATCGCCATACTCGTTTCCTTCAAAACGAGTCCCATAAAAGCTCTTCGCGCTTGCAGGGATGCGCCTATCTCCCGAGATAAACCGTGTCCTATGCAACGGTACGGACATGTACAGTACCCCTCCCCATATACAAATACAAAGGCACATTTACGCATACACACATGCGCCCAACTGACGTGGTATTTCTAGATACGCAGCATGAGTCGAGCTTTGCATGGGGTATTTAAGCGATTGCGCCTTTCTCCGTTCATAGAACCCTCCTATTATACACTTTTGTTGTTTTACTTTATCTGGCTCTTTTGCGCGTTGGTGCGCTATTATTTTTATTTTATTCCTGTAGCCTAGCTAGAAAATATCGTTGTCGCGCGGCTGCTTTATCCACCAATGGGCGAGTGGCAGCAAAAGATTTCAAGCGAAACCTCCGCGCACCGCGTCGAGAATGCGCACGAGCATAAATTCTCGTTGGTCTTGCACCATATCACGTGGATAAATGCGTAAGATAAATATATGGGGGTGCGTGTTTTCTTCACTCGTAGATATGGAAATCTGGGTTATTTTTGCGACGGAGACTCGTGAGCCTCTTTTGGAAAATTATGGCAAATGGGGATATTTTTTTTCGTTAGGTAGTCGCGGTTTAGGGAGGATTCTCTTGGCGTACTCATTCATCCGTCACAACAGGGCGCCTCCTCTCTATCTCTCTCGTTATTATTGTAGTCCTTTGGTTTGCAAATTTTAAAGAATTCTCGAAAGTACCATTCAGTGAGTAATTTCAAGCAAAATGATTGCTGTTGATGGAGAATAATGAGTTTTGGAAAAAAAAAAATGAGAAACACTTTTCAATTTGACAGGATTTTTTTGGACACAAAAAAATCCGTGGCCAGGTTGTTTTTTTGGCAAATTGAGGCCTCCAAAAGCACCCAAACTTTTTTCAGGATCTTTATTAGAGATCTTCAGCCTAAATGTGTGAGAACATTTTTTAGATAATGGAAACGAAGCAATACATTTTTTTTAAATGATTTTTCGTTGCATTCCAACGATGTCAATATCGTTGGACATATTCTTTTAGATAGATTTTTCATACTATTACAAATGATCGATTTTAATTAATTCGAGTTTATTTTTAGTAGACCGCGAATCCACTACTATCGGTGGGCTTTGCAAAAAACCGTTGTTCAACAAACAGATGAATTCGCAAATTCCTCGGAAGCAATTAAGTTTTAATTGGACTCGAAACTTTTCGTTCTCTCGACGTTTTCCCGTCAGCTATTTTCGATGCTAATCATTCCTAGTGCATACAGTTTACGGTGAAAAATCTATTTTTTTCCCCACCGGGCCTGCGGGAAAACAATCCTACTAGATGTCATCGTTATGCGAATACCGACTGAATGCATAATATCGTGTTGAGGAAAATATAGTGACAGATATTTGTTTCAGCGTTCAACAATAAAAAAAGAAACACCGAGGTTCCTTTTTTATTGCTATTCAATTCAAATAAGGTATCCTGGCTACCTGTTGTTCCGATGTCAAAGTACCGTGCTTGTTTGTTTCGTTGTTTCTGTCTTTACGTAACATTTCTTTTTATCAACGTCACTAATTCCGTTTAAATGTTTCACCGGAAAATATTTCGCATAAAGATTCCCTGACGCATTTGCAACGCCATAACAATGCGATGTGTCCCGTTGGTGTGTTTCAAACAGGCCACTGTCTCTGGCACTCTTACCACCCTTCGTGCTTTTGTATATATGAAGCATTGCATATACGCGTGTATATATATATATATATATATATATATATAAACGTGAGGAAAAGGGATGAAATATTATTCATATATACGCACTATATCATGGAGAGGAATAAAAAAAAATGGCCAACAAAAAATGACCACTGGATGTCGGGCTTTTCTCTCGTGTTACATTTCATTCGCCCGCTCGCACAGTCGTGTGGCCGGTGAGCTTCCGTTTTCCGCGACGTTTCCGCGGTTCCCGTCCCGTGATTTTCAATTCCTCCCCCTTTTCCCCTCGTTTCCCAGTTTCTGTAGCTCGACCGCAGTTCACATGGCCGTGGGGGACGGCGAAAGGCCGCGGCAACGAACGTGCAAGAGAAAGCGTCCGGAAGAGCGTGCAGATCTCCGCTTTCCGGCTTCCACGGCGCCAAGAAGTAAAAAAAGAAGTGCTCGGGTTTTGAGGACTCGTGGATGGTGGAGACATTGATCATTCGTGGTGTAGAGAAGATGCGCCTCCATTCGAGGGATTAAGTTTAGCCCCGAAGCAAAAAAAAACATCCCTCGTTAGATGTACTGTTTTTGGTTGTTCGACAAAGCTGATTTGAAGGAAAGGTAGGCTGTCAAAATCCAGCAATGACATACGCCATAAATGGCATCCTCCAAATTGTCACAGACCATAAATGTTATTGGGAGTACAAACAAGTCTACGCCGTTTTTAATAAAAATTGGGCATTTATTGTGAAAGAACGGTACTTTATGTTTTATTCAAACTATTGTCCATCGCTAGCCATTACTTTTTTCCACCTTTCTGGTAGCATATGGACATCGCGTCGGAAGAACGCTACATCTTTTGAGACTATCCACAAATCGACCCAATTTTGCTATCTTCATATGATGTGAAATGTTGCTCAGTCAGGACGTGCGTCATCGATTGAAATAAATGATAGTCAGAGGGAGCAATGTCTGGTGAATACGGCGGGTGGGGTAAAACTTTCCAATTCAGTGCTATGAGTGACCCTTTCGCTTATGCCTGGCAAGCAGCATTTCACATGTGCAAAATCGGCGTTCAACGTTTCTCGGCTTCAGTTCATATGGAATGCAATTTCCTTGCTTTTGAATCATTCCCAACGATTTTAAACGATGTGAAATTGCTTGTTGCGCCACTCCTAATGTGAGTGCAAGTAGTTCTTGCGTTTGGCATGAATAATACTTCGTTCTTGCGTTTGGCATGAATCTCCCTCCAATAATGCTTCCAATTCCGCGTCTTCGTACACTTTCGGCCTTCAGCTCCGTTCTTTGGCGTCGACGTCAAACTCCCCGTTTATAAACTTTTTAAACCACTCACGACAACTTCTCTTACTTAACGCATAACAAATAACGCTTATTCGGCTCAGAACTCGACATTTTCGCATGAAAAAAATTATTGCTGATACAAAATCGCTAATATTTCGAGGTTATGGTCTTGTCAAATGTACAAACTTACGATATGACGCTTTACATCTGACAATTTCAACCATAAGCTTCTCGTGGGGCCATCTTTTTCCAAACGGCGGAGACTTATTTGTACTCCCAATATATTTCAGAAACATTGCCATACCGAAGACCGCCATACTGCAGCGCATTGAGGTCTGGACAGGTTTTGCAATTAACAGATAGCACTAACAACATCTTTCAATTGACTGAAAAATGTCATCAGAAAAGTGTCAGTACCATGTACTTTCCATGTCCATCAATGATTGGTCAATGTAGCATTTCACTCTTGTTACATTGATCCTTGGTAGATTGACAAATGAGTTAAAAATAGTCGAAAGCACCACTTACGAAACTTATGGCCATTTTCCTGATGGAATTTTTAATTCAAGTGGTGGAAGTCATTGGTGCCATCTGTCTAGTCGCAATTTAGGATGCTGACATTTCGCGAATAGAATGTTTCTCGGTCACGACTTTTCGGACGTATGTAATTTCTAGAGTGTGATGTTTCTCCATTCTGACAGGTTAGTTAGGCTTAGTAGCCCGGCAATGCTAAGCGATATTGAGACATTGCCTATCTGTTGCGTTTACCATCGGAAAGGCAGTGAAATATATCGTCGTTGGTATCGGCACAAGTTTCCATAGTTTCCCCATGTCCTTGAACAAGCGTGATACAATAGTACATCCGGAAAGAGTAGCTTCGGGAAACACTCAGGGAGGATATATCGAATACTCAGGCTAGTCCAACGCGTGAATGTGTAAAATAACCGTGAAAGAGCTGGGATCGTAAACGACGGAAGATCACCGAAGAAATGTTAAACTCGGAGTGACGTATTGTCTACAGCAATATCCCATAAGCCGCCGACGAGCCTTCTTTTGCCAAACAGAAGATCAACCATAAGTGATTCGTTACTAGGGGGTAGCTTTTCGTGTCTTTCAATAGTTAAATGTAATATCTCGATGCTCCAAACAAATTACCACGTATACACACTCGTTCCGGAGCAGTAATTTCGTATTAATCGTACAATAAATTACGTGTTCTATTAACATCAGCCGAAAGCACGATGCATCTTATTCGGAGCGATGTGGAATTGAGGTAAACACTATATTATCTTTCTTAGTGATAAAAATGAAGAAATCGTTTCATCCCCTAGATATACGTAGGAGTAACAACAAGGTTTACTAGGCTTGTTACTTTCCCTGCCCCCTTAGATTTATTTACGACGGAAATCCAGGGCTTCTCCCTTACCGCTCCGTTACCATTGGCCCAGGCATCGTCCCTTAATAACCATTCAGCATCGAGTCTTCCATTAGCATCTTTTATACGCTCCGTGCTACCTCGAGTCATCGTACACTGCACCAACACCGAAGCCAGGCTTTTTCCAGATTAGTTATAAGATAGCCCGGAATAGGGACAGACCGAAAAATAACCTCAACTCCCTTGCTCTGAGAACCAAGCTTTCGTGACTAGTCCGGGAGGATAACTTTAAGGATTCGGGGAAAAGCGGAATCTCCCGGAAGATACGTAGAATCGACGATGAGACACAGGTCGAGAAAAAAAGCTCGGAAATCCGTGCACCCCCTGTTGCCCACATTGGGGGATATAGATGGGATCGACCCTAAGAAAATCTTGATTTTACGATATCCTTTTAGCCCGCATATACATCGACGCGGAAGAGACGGACAATGTATTTCGCAGGGATAAAAAATACTTGCCTACGTTACAGATCGTCGGAGCTGGAAACTTGGTAAGAATATGAGAGCTGTTCATCGTCATCCCTTTTCGGTATGGAGCCTCGGCCTGTGCGCCTCTCACCAACGATCCAATAACTATACTCTCGTTCGAGACTTCTGCCACTTGAGAAGGCTGTTTTATCAATAAATGTCAAAAGGCAGTTTATAAGACGTTTTTTCCGATAAAAGTTCGACTTGCAAGTTTTCGTAAGTTCGACTCCATCGTTGACAAGGTGAGGCAGAAAACAGAACTCTGAATACCTAATTGCAAAGATTCGGCTGTGAAGATCACACAAAATAACTGGTAAGCACTCCACCTGAATGGTATGTCGTTGAAGATCAATCGGAACCATTGAGTACTGATTACGAGTCCGATATGATTTAGGTATACCATCTTGTCAATATCAAAGCCTTGTGTGTGTGTGTGTGTGTGTGTGTGTGTGTGTGCGTGTGCGTGTGCGTGCGTGCGTGCGCGTGCGTGTGTGTGTGTGTGTGTGTGTGTGTGTGTGTGTGTGTGTGTGTGTGTGTGTGTGTGTGTGTATGTGTGTGTGTGCGTGTGTGTGTGTTGACGCAGCGGAGCCAAATGCCATATTCAATGGCGATCGAATGTGTACGTATGAGGAAGGTTCTGCATCGAGCTTTGCACCTGTTTCACAGGCGATCGAACGATCGTTACAGCTCGTCAATGGCACCCTTCCCCTCGTCCCCTATCCTTGGTCTCCAACGGATGCTCGAAAGGGATTCGAGTGTCTTCGAGCCGTGGCAATCACTCGGTCTGTCGGGCTCGAATCAACGTTAGTGACCCGGCCCGAGAATGGCACATTGGGATACTTGCTCGGTCATTGAACTTGGGAGACAAGTATATGCATCATTTTTGTTTGCTTTGACGTACGAGACACACCACCCGATCCCATATACAACAATGCAAAACGACTCAATCACTCTGTTTAGTGCCTGAGAGTAGTTTGCGTTTGGCCATTGCGATCTCTGTTGCTAGCCGCGCTCGACCAACTCGCGTCAACAGGGATGAAAAATCTCTTGTGAACGAGTGGGCGAGCGTGCAATATACTTTTTGGGACAGTGCAGCGCGGTCGTCCGTCGAGTGACGATCGTCGGTGACGCGCAAGGCGGAAGGGCCCTGGGTCCTCTCACATACGACTCCACTGAGTAAAACACATACGACTCTCCCGAGTAAAACACAGGCAACTAGCCTATCACAAGCGGTTGGGTGAACGGCCGTATGGTCCTAGATTCTCCAACCCGTCAACACGGGCAACTAGCCTATCACAAGCGGTTGGGTGAACGGCCATACGGTCCTCGATTCTCCAACCCTTAAAATACATTCGATGATCACAGCGGTCGGGTGAACGGCCGTACGGTCCTTGATTCTCCGAGCACGGGTGAACGGCCGTACGGTCCTTGATTCTCCGATCCGTGATCATATACCTCTTACCAAAAAGGACAGCAACAGCTGACGAATCCTCGGTAAAGGTCATCAAACGCAAAATCGAAAACAATACAAACAATCAGTCGCAGATTCAATACGAAATAACGCGCGAGATCACAATGGTACAAGCCAAACGGGCTTTCAGCCTCTTATATACGCAATTAACAATCGTCGAATCGTCGTGGGTTTTTATGCCGCAAGGCTTTTCCCACAAGAGCCAATAAACGTAGAAAATACGATGGCTCAAACGCGAGTGTTTTTTCATTTCTTAAAAACCACAACCTCCATTCCTCATTCAATTAAATATATCCAAAACTACGAGGTAACTTCGCAATGAAGGAGCTTCGACAATACAAATTGGTGTCAGAAGTGGGATTCGAACCCACGCCCACACATAAGTGGACTAAGAAAAGGTGCAAACGTGCATCGTATCAACAAAAGGGAGACTACGACCAGCCGACCATCGCCTCCGGACTCGCCACCCCCAGTTCGCTATGCGTGGAAAACGATCATCATCTACAAAAATATAAGTATACAACTGTTCATAATTTCATATATTGCATTATTTTTGGCATTATACGGCTTCTCCATGACTCATAACGTTCGACATAGACGAATACACAGTTCTGTTCAACGTACGCTTTGTGCGAAGAACGTTGCATGTATATATTCCACAACCACGTGTATAAAAACATAGGCCGCGTTGATGTGAGGATCTCGGTTTACGAGCGCTGAAGGGTACCCGCTATACGGGGGGGCCTGTTTACCTCGGGCCGCGCTCGGTCTCTTAATATTTGTCGTTGGACGTACGAGCTCATACGCGTTTTCGAAAAATACGCGCTACATGTGGAAGGGCTTAGAGCTGACCCTTGAGATTTTGGAATCGCGTTTCGACGTTTAACGAGTGGGAAAGGTTTTTCGTTCCTCTTCCTTTTGCGTTGACGGGACTCGGTCTGAGATCGGGTTACGAGGCTCTTGAGTGGGTCATAAACGCCAGGGCTGTTTTATTCCGGAGCTAAGGGAGAAGATAAGGGACGAAGGCCCAAGGGGTCCTAGGCGAGGCGCTTAGAAATGGACAACGAAGGGGCATTCTGTCTCCATACCTCGAAGTAACTAGAAGTGTCGACACGTTTTCTTTTTCGAATATTTCGGAAGTATTTATTCGGTTCAAGTTCAGTTAAAATGGCTAGCCGCGTAAAGTTTATTAATCAAAAGCGCGCGACTTTGAAGGCGCAAATTACAAAACTCGAAAAAATTGCGGAGGAAGCTGAGTTAGGTCCCGCGAATATAAAAATGCGTTTAGACCGTGTAAAAGAACAATTCCGTTTATATGAAGAATTACGGGATGAACTCGCGTTGTTGGTCGAAGCAGAGAGTGACCAGGTCGACGAGTTCGACGAGTTGCAAGATCGATTCTATGCGATCGTGACAAAGATCGAGGCGGATTTGCCATCGACAACGCCTGAACCTCCAAGTGTATTAAACGTGACCTCTCTGCCGATCGACGGCACGCGTCGACTCAAATTACCGGTCGCCGACCTCCCAAGGTTCGATGGTAACATCGAAAAGTGGCTATCGTTCAAAAACACTTTTCTTACAATGATCGATTCGCGCGAAGACATAACGAAGTTGCAAAAATTCCTATATCTAAAGAATTGCCTCGAGGGTGACGCGTTGAATAAAATCCTCATTTATAACGTAAGCGAAGAAAATTACGAGACGGCGTGGAAGTTACTCTTAGATTCGTATGACAAGGTCCGAATTCTGATCGTGAAACATCTCGACGCGATCCTCGAATTACCAGTGTTGACAAAGGCGACGCATAAGGGTTTAGCGCGACTCGTCGACGACATGCGTCAGCACGTGAATATGCTCGCGTCAATGAATGTGACACCGGATGAACATTTATTAGTCCGAATAATCGAACGCGCGTTGCCCAACAATATTCGGGTCAAATGGGAAGAAACGCTCAATCTTGACACCTCGCCAACGCTCGAGCAAATTTACAAATTCGTCTCCGAAACCGCGTTTCGTTTGTGCACGCTCGAGCAAGATGCATCGCGTTCGAAACAAGAGAACAACAGCAAACGACCGAGCCCGAGTAAGAAAGATCAAAGCGGATTAAGTTTCGACGAGGGGAAAACGGCGCGCGTACATTCGCGACCGGCGCGTCAGCAAAGTGCGTAGTATGCAAAAAGGAAAGTCATCCCACGTATCAATGTCGCGAATTTCAAAAAATGACGGTACAACAGCGGTGGAATTTCGTCAAAAATGCATCCCTGTGTAAGAATTGTCTGCGCTTGCACAGCGGCAAATGCGGATCGATGCATTGCAAAAACTGCCCGAGATTTCACCACACTCTGTTGCACGGCGAGTCCTCTGCCGCAGCCGCCCACGCGACTCGAGAAACGGCAAGGTCGGACGCTACAACCAAGTCGACAACAAAGGTAAATTCAACATGTCGCGAAACAATTGCACACAGTTTTACGTCGCGAGCTCTGCAGTCGCAGTTAATGCTGAGCGCTCAAATACGGGTCAAAGGCTCGCGCGGTCAGTACATAAATTGTCGCGCTTTATTGGACACATGTGCGACGGCACATTTCATAACGGAAGATCTCGTGAAAGAATTGAAATTACCGACACGCGCGTGCTCGATCTCGGTAGGAATGATCGACAACGCGAATACAATTTCTAAAGGCGCGGTCGAGTGCACATTTTATTCGATACATAATAATTTCAATAAAACTCTCACGTTTCTGATTATCCCGAAAATCGCTGATAATATACCGAATGAAATCTTTCCTCGCGAATCAATCGACATACCGCGGAATGTAAAATTGGCCGATCCGCAATTTCATTTGCCTCAAAAAATCGATGTCCTCATCGGGTCAGGAACGACGTTGTCATTACTATCGATCGGACAATGTGATCTATCTCGCGACGGTTGCGACCTCTTCCTACAAAAAACTCAGCTCGGCTGGGCCGTTGCCGGCGGAAAAACAAATACCACGGTCGGGAAACGAACATCGTGCCAGTTAATCGAATTAAAAGAACAAATCGAAAAATTTTGGTTGCTCGATGATGCAAGCGCGAGTCAAATAAAAGTGTCGGAGAATACGGACTGCGAAACTCATTTCAATCGAAACAGCACTCGCGATCCTTCGGGACGGTACGTCGTTCGTCTGCCGTTTCGTAGCGCCGATCGAGACCTCGGTGATTCGCGATCAATAGCCCTGCGACGATTCGCCGGCTTGCAAAAAAGACTCAACGCGAATCCGATCCTTAAACAAGAATATCATCGCGTTATGAACGAATACATCGAGCTAGGCCACATGTCGCTCGTTGTCGACGAATCACAACCCGGGTATTATCTCCCACACCACGCGGTTATAAAATCGACAAGCGCTACGACGAAGACTCGAGTTGTATTTGACGCGTCCGCCAAGACAAACAAGGGAATATCGCTCAACGATACGTTGATGGTCGGCCCGACTATTCAATTAAAACTATTCGAGCATCTTTTGCGGTTTCGCAGCCACAAATACGTGATCACCGCGGATATCGCGAAAATGTATCGGCAAATCTGGATTCATCCCAGCGACCGTCGATATCAACGAGTTTTTTGGCTCCAGCATGAAAAAGTACGCGTATTCGAATTAAACACAGTAACATTCGGCGTGTCGTCGGCTCCGTTTCTCGCGATACGAACCATACAGAGACTCGCGAGCGATGAGAGCGCGGATTATCCAAGGGGCGCCGAAGCTTTGACGCGCGACTTATACGTCGACGATTTATTATCGGGAGCAGACACTTTCGATGAAATCATACAAATTCGAGATGAAGTTATCAAGATATTGAAGCGCGGCGGATTCGATATCCGACAATGGGCTTCAAATCACCCGCAAGCTTTAAATAATTTGATCGAGAAAACCGCAAATATCGAATTTCTGACAGACGAAAATCCTGTGCATAAGACACTCGGTATCTCGTGGAACGCGCGAAATGACGACTTACTATACACGGTGAAACGTATCGAGCCCTCCGCAAGAGTTACTAAACGATATATTTTATCAGAAATCGCTAAAATTTTCGACCCCCTCGGTCTACTCGGTCCGGTCGTTCTCGTCTCGAAGGTGCTTATGCAACGATGCTGGAAGGCAAAAACTACCTGGGACGAATCCGTGCCCAGCGCGCTGGATTCCGCGTGGCAATCGTTCGCGGAACAACTCTCATTAATCGACAATCTAAAGATTGATCGATACGTCTCGATAAATAACACAATCGATATTCAGATTCACGGATTTTGCGACGCGAGCAAGACAGGTTACGGGGCTTGTATTTACGTGCGCTCTTGCAACCAGAAGGGCGAAATTCGCGTAAGACTGTTCAAAGGGGCGTGTCGCTCCACTAAAGGAGCAAACAATCCCTCGACTCGAACTCTGCGGCGCATTGACACTCGCTCGTCTATATTACGAGGTCCGCGAGGTATTAAGCTTTCGCGTTTGCAAGACGATTTTTTGGTCGGACTCGACGACAGTTTTACAATGGCTGAAAAAACATCCGAGCGTCTTAAAGGTGTTCGAAGCAAATCGCGTTGCGGAGATACAAGAGGTCAGTAAAAACGCGGAGTGGCGGCACATCCGAACCGATCAAAATCCGGCTGACGCGTTATCAAGAGGTCAGCTCCCTCGGGAATTTTTAAATAACGACTCGTGGTTTCGGGGGCCTTCGTGGCTGACCCAGCCCGAATCCGTTTGGCCGCAAGTTACCGTGACGCCTCAAAGGGATTTACCGGGAATCAAAAGACTATTTTGCATGGTCTCGCAATCGCAATCAGAAGAAATTTTCGAGAAATTTTCGTCATATACGCGATTAATTCGCGTCGTCGCGTATTGCTTACGTTTCGTACGCGACAATAAAATCAAGGGCGCTTTGACAATCAAAGAAATTAACGAGGCCGAGTATCGCGTTATTCGATTGATACAACAAGCGCACTTTCAAGACGAGATCGGTCGTCTTTTGTCCGAAGAAAGGGTGAAATGCGCGAAACTCGGATCTCTGAACCCGCTGGTCGACGAGAGAGGCTTGCTTCGCGTCGGTGGTCGCATAAATAAGGCCGATATCTCGCTGGATCAAAAGAATCCAATGCTTCTTCCATCTCGACATTACGTAACCGATCTTTTGATTCGACATATGCACGAAAAATTCCATCACACCGGGATTCAATCGACATTATACAATATCCGGCAAAGATTTTGGATATTGGACGGTAGAAATCAAGTTCGTAAAATCGTTCGACGTTGCGTGAGATGCATCCGGTTTCGGGCCATACCAGGGACATATCAAATGGCTGACTTGCCTAAATCGAGAGTGGATAACGCGCCGGCGTTTTATCACACGGGAGTCGATTATTTCGGTCCTAGACTTGTCAAAGAAAAGAAGCATCGGAATCGCGGTAGCATGAAGGTGTACGGCTGCGTATTTATCTGCATGTCGACTAAGGCTATCCATCTCGAGATCGCGAGTGATTTATCAACAGACGCGTTCCTAGCGGCCTTACGACGATTCATAAGTCGTCGGGGTATTCCGAGCCATGTCTATTCTGATAACGGGACAAATTTCGTCGGCGCGAACAGTCAATTCCGCGAATTTTACGCATTGAGAGAATCCGAAGAATTTCGTTCTCAACTTTATGAATTCACATCAACCAGAAAAATCGAATGGCACTTCAATCCACCCCTCTCACCTCATTTCGGGGGTATCTGGGAGGCGGCAGTAAAATCATGTAAACACCATCTCAAGCGCGTCATGCGCGATCTTTTGTTCACATATGAAGAATTGACCACTCTAGCAATCGAGATCGAAGCCATTCTCAACTCGCGCCCACTGTGCCCCATTTCCACAGATCCAAACGATCCAATCGCCTTAACTCCTGCGCACTTTCTTGTTGGCAGACCTCTCACTATGCTGCCGGAAAATGATTTTTTGCTTGTTCCAGACAACCGATTGTCCTCGTGGCAACTAATCACTAAGACTCGACAAGAATTCTGGCGCAGATGGCAACTCGAATATCTGAGCGAGCTGCAGAAAAGACAGAAATGGATAAATCCAACCGAAAACATCGCGCAGGACACTGTAGTCCTATTAATCGACAAAAATCAACCATGTATGCAGTGGCGACTGGGTCGAGTGGTCGAGTTGCATCCGGGAGGCGATGGCGTGGTCAGAGTCGTCACCGTTAAAACAACTCAAGGACTCTACAAGCGCAACACGAGATCGATTTGCGCATTACCCATAAGCGCTTGAAATTATCGACTATTCAGCGATATACGAGAATTTGACAAATTTCTCATTTAAGATTTCAATTTCTTATCTAATTTCTCAAATATTAGTTATCCATTCATACTCGTTCAAGATTCAATTTAATGTAAAATGCAAGATGTAAGCTGACGATATCTCTCTGTATAACATTCCAACGACTTGTTCAAAACTGAGATGATGATTTATAGAAGGATCGATTACAATAAGTTCAATGACGTATACTACCGGTTTGAATAATTTTGTTCGTTAGCACTCCCAACGGGGGGAGGATGTTTAGTGCCTGAGAGTAGTTTGCGTTTGGCCATTGCGATCTCTGTTGCTAGCCGCGCTCGACCAACTCGCGTCAACAGGGATGAAAAATCTCTTGTGAACGAGTGGGCGAGCGTGCAATATACTTTTTGGGACAGTGCAGCGCGGTCGTCCGTCGAGTGACGATCGTCGGTGACGCGCAAGGCGGAAGGGCCCTGGGTCCTCTCACATACGACTCCACTGAGTAAAACACATACGACTCTCCCGAGTAAAACACAGGCAACTAGCCTATCACAAGCGGTTGGGTGAACGGCCGTATGGTCCTAGATTCTCCAACCCGTCAACACGGGCAACTAGCCTATCACAAGCGGTTGGGTGAACGGCCATACGGTCCTCGATTCTCCAACCCTTAAAATACATTCGATGATCACAGCGGTCGGGTGAACGGCCGTACGGTCCTTGATTCTCCGAGCACGGGTGAACGGCCGTACGGTCCTTGATTCTCCGATCCGTGATCATATACCTCTTACCAAAAAGGACAGCAACAGCTGACGAATCCTCGGTAAAGGTCATCAAACGCAAAATCGAAAACAATACAAACAATCAGTCGCAGATTCAATACGAAATAACGCGCGAGATCACAATGGTACAAGCCAAACGGGCTTTCAGCCTCTTATATACGCAATTAACAATCGTCGAATCGTCGTGGGTTTTTATGCCGCAAGGCTTTTCCCACAAGAGCCAATAAACGTAGAAAATACGATGGCTCAAACGCAAGTGTTTTTTCATTTCTTAAAAACCACAACCTCCATTCCTCATTCAATTAAATATATCCAAAACTACGAGGTAACTTCGCAATGAAGGAGCTTCGACAATACACACTCATTGTTTCCAAAAGATTGACAATTTTAAGAATGAATTTGACATCGCTTGCGTCTTGCTGTTCTATGGTTCTATCAAGTTGGAAATAGGACAAACTGTTTATATACATACATATGTAATTGTATGCGCGTGTGCAGTTCGCTTTGTAAACCATTGGCAATGATTATTCGGATCCTCCCGACATAGCTAGCAGAGAAACGCGTTTTGCCAGCGTGCATTCGTTAGCCGGAATCCCTTCTATAATCCATCTCCTCTAACGATACACATTCATATATGTATATACGACTGCTCCAATGTAGGGAGGGACACGAACCGATTGGAGGCTGAGAGTGAGTTCGCTCAAGCGTATCCGAAGCTCAAGCTGGTGCATCTCGTAGCACCAGGTGGCAGGCATGGATCTCTCCTATATCCTTCACTGTTCGGTGCAACCACCAAGTTACTTGTATATGTATATATATATCCGTAGAATTCCATGCAGAATCGACGCGTTCTTGACCGTCGCCCTTTTGAGTTTCCCATCACCCGGTTCGAACCAAGTGTATCCATTACGTGCGCAAATTCTGACGGATCCGAAAAAAAATGTTCACCCTGCCAACCCGTGGACGTTTTTTTAAACTTATTTTCACAGCTATCCGCGGGAACAAAAGCATACTCCCTTTCGGTCGTGTGAAACTATACTGTTTAAAAAATAGAATAAAAAACATTGTGGCCCAATTCCGAATGAATGAGGTTCGCGAAGCAGTTGGTCGAGCTCGACATGCCCCGTGTATTTACGCGAGGTATCTGGGAATGAGTGAATGAAGCGGAGAATGGGGTCATGCGTCTCGCTCCATTGGTCAAACTTTAATTCCTCCAATCGAAAATTTTATTGGCAATGCCACGAAATTTACGATTATCTTTTGCACCGATAAATGTCGTGTTAAACAATACGCATAGATCTGACATCGAGGAAACGGAATAGGAGAAAAATTGAAAAATAATTTACACCAAAAGGGGGTGGAAAAATAATAATATGATGCTAAGTTGATCCGTCACTGACAAACGTGCGGTCGGTGTGCGGCTGCGGCGATCTACCATGTCCCGACACATTGGCCGAGGCCGATACTTAGATAGATGGCAACGTAATCGAAACCTAGTCAAATATAGGTACCTGTATCGAGACATATTTTCCAAAGTATCCCTGTGTCCTCCCCTCCTTTTCCCCTCCTTTTCCCCTCCTCTCCTACGAACGCGATGCAATCGCGCACGGGTGGGCGGTGGGCAACGCCCTGGGGGTTCTCTCAGAAGTGGGAAAAAGTTAAGTGACAAGGGTAGAATCGACATAAGAGGGATGCAATCATAAATGTCCGAAAATAAAAAATCACGATGTGCAATGCTAAATAACATTCGAGATTCGAGAAAATACTACGAGAAGAGTGGGCAAAGAGTATCTTTGCGATTTTCTCTGCACTCTTACTCTTAGGAACGCGACAGTAGTGTAACTAGGCGGGTTCTGCATCAAATAGCAGTCAGGGGGGAGTTCGGTGCAGTGGCGACACGTGGTGGAAAGGGGAAAGCGATCGTGGATGAGAGATGGGGGGGGGGGGTGTGCTCGAATTCAAGGGGTTCACGGAGTGGGGATGACGGTTTTTGGCGCGGGACTCACCAAGAGGAGTGCGGAGAGCCCGACACGGGCAGTGACGTCATGCGTGGAGAGGGGGGATACAATCGGCGAAGTAGCCGTTATCCCCTCCCCGTCGACATATGAGGAGGGGATAACGGCTGTAGGCGTGGGGCTCACGGGCAAAGGGGTGGCCCAGGCGGCTAGGGGGACATCGTAGATAATGCGTCGCTTTTCTGGGGGAAGAAGGGACATTATTGATACAGGTGAATCTTTTTTCCAGACAATTGTGAAAAGTCTATTTTAAACATAGAGATACACATGTGAAAGCAAGGGTCTATAAAACACGCTTGAAACGTCAAGGCAATAGAAATGTTCGATGTGAAATACAGTTCCTTTCGAAACCCTAGAACCTAATTTATGCAGCTGTAGTAAACAAGAGGCTTGATTTTCTAAAGTTTCGTTACACCCGGTTCTCGGTTTCATTTCGAAAGATAATGTCTAGGTGACTGCATGTGCAAGACCCTCAACAAAGCGTGGGTGTCCCAGCACACGTTTTTGTATAGAGAGCCCAGATCTTCCGCGCCTATGCACCCTCTCAAGTTGTTCATTCTGTTTTCTTGTTCCCTCGTTCTATAAAATAAAAAAACTATAGTGAAGAGCTATAGTGAATGTCTAAGATAGAGGAAACAATTTTTTGCGAACGGTAACGACTTCCGCTACCCAATCTACCGCTACCGCTATGCTCATACTTTGAATCAAGCAGTCAATTTGCCCACGTGTTCTCTTGAAAATTTCGTTTTCAATTCGCAGGAAATTGCCGGACGTTTCACAATTACAACAAAATCTGTGAGATTAAGCCACACTCACAAATTCGGCGGAAGAATATATAGTGTAGAAGCAAACATGTAATCAATTAAGTCGTTAGAAACGCACAGCCGAATTAAGCGATTTATTGAACCTCGTCAGTTTCTCGAAGATGTATGTGACACGATGCTTTTGCATGTGCAAGCCATTATCAACAAACACGCTAGTGTAAAAGAACATACAGTTTTCAATGGTGAATTCATATATCTGCATATTTAAGACAAACTTCTCACCATTGTCTGGAAAAGAAGTTTCACATGTTTCTATAAATTCGCGCCAGTGCAGTGATCGTACGCACCCCCTTTTCTCGCAGTCCCCGTGTTTAAGATGTTCTCTGACCGTCAGTGTGACCCTCTCGCCGGTTAGTCCCACGCCAACTCCCATCGCCCCCCCTCCCCCATGGACTCCTTGGTTTCGGGCATCCTCACCCCCGCCCCACCGATGGCTCATCTACGGTGACTTCCCTCCTCTCTATTGCGAGGCCCACGCCTACAAACGTCATCCCTCCCCAAACCTAAACAAACCCCGTGACTCCGGGTACCCCTCCCCCCTCAACCTCACATTCACGACCGCTCTTCTCTACCGCGTGACGTCATTCCCCACGCCGAACTTCCCCTTCTCCATACTCCCCTCGCTGCCATTTAATCCAGAACCCGCCTAGTGACACTACTCGGGATGTTCTCTGCTGGAACTCGTAGGCTAATAGAAGAAGAAGAGGAAGATGAAAATATAATAGAATTCAATATATATTAAAGATGGAGGCGGTGATGAATCAAGAAGATCGGCAAATACTTCCGGTATACCGGAAGTCTCGTATAGCAACCGTTTTGCACGGTGGATGACGTGTATTCGAGTTGGGAGGCGTCGCGTGAAAGCAGTGCAGCGCTGAAAAAGCTCATATCGAAGCGTGTGAGACGTACAGAAGACAGAGATAGACAGAGAGAGAGAAGCAGAAAGCAGGCGAGCATGTTGCAGCGCGAGTTCACTAATCGGGCGTAGAAGAGATTTGATCCTCAACTGAAGTATTAGGAGAAACCATCCCATGTACGCTCTCACTCTGGAACGAATGGAAGCACCAGGTATTCGCTGAATTACAATGTTCCTTGAAAGCTCCGCATATACATACGTATACATGGCTGTTGCGTACACATCTATACGCACCATACCAGCATATATCTCGTCAATGTACATGCGATACTTGAAAACGACTCCAATCCATTAGCCTAGGTGTTTAAGATTCTTCATTCTCTCGTTCTTCAAACTGATTATTCGTTCCACAATAAGTATTTTAGGGTAATCTCTATCAATTTTCAGTTGCGTGCAAAAGTTTTTGGCCACCTTATTTTTCAGGCATATTGCATTAAAATGCAGCGGTGGGGAAGAAATTAACGAGTTATGACAATATGTGTTCACTCATATATGAAAGCAATTAATTATTGGGTGTACAACTTAATTCCGTCCGTTTTTTTTGCTTAAAATACGCACTTATTTTTATGATAAAATGAATTAATACATTAATCAAAATATTGACCATCGCTAACCACTACTTTTCATCATCTTTCTGGTAATTTATGAATTCCGTCCCGGAAGAAGCGTTCATCTTTTGGAGCCAAGAATGAATCGGGCCAATTTTTGATACCCTGTTGTGACGTGAAGCGTATTCCAATCAAAGCGTTCTGCATCGATCGAAACAAATGGCAGTCCGAAGGGGCAAGGTTTGGGCTATAAGGTGGGTGAACCAGAATTTCCCACCCGTTATTTTCCAAATAGTGTTTAACTACAATATCAACGTGAAGCCGAGCATTGTCATGTTGAAAGATTATGGACTCATGTCTGGTCGCATATTCTGGACGCTTTTCGGCTATCACTTTCGTTAAACGGATCAATTGTTGCCAGTAAAAGTCTCCCGTGATGGTCCCACAAACATTCGGTGGGCTTCAGCTGCACTTTTCTTCCAATTGAAACAGAACATCAACACTTCCCGCAAATGGTGCTTATTTGGGACGAAATTCGTCATTTTCACCGCAGTAAAAAATTAGACTTGATACGCAAAACTCAAAGGTCTGTAAACTATATTTGGTCAAGAGATGTTGATAATTCACGATACAGCAAAAATCAGCTGTTGCCGTCAACCATTTATAGTACCTAGAGCCATCTTTTGAAAACGGACCGAACTAAGTTGTACACCTAATATATACCTAGATATTGTTCTTAAATATTTAATTGTCCATCACTTTTTATTCAACGAGTGTGTAAAAGTATCGGGCAACATACTATTGTGTGAGAAAAACATAACAATTTTTTTTGAAAATAGCAAAACGAGATTCGATCTTCTTCACTTGACTCAGTACTTTGTTACCATGTTCGTAGCAGCGATGCCCGAGGCACATCGATGAGGCATGGACGCTATTCATTGTGAGATCCGTCCTTGTGACAAGTTTTCCCACTCATGTCGCAAATGATTCCACAATTCCGCCTTGTTAGAGTGATTTTTTGTTCCAACACGGAATATTTTGAATCGGTTATATCAATAAGATATTCATTATCATCATATTGGTCGTGGAATGTTGAGCTCACTGTCTGTGAATGGCCCTAGATAGTTTTTTTTTTTTAAATGAATTGCCGGATTTTTCTATCAAGGACGTGCAGGTCTTGATAACGCTAAACCAAGTGTCTTGAGTTGAAGAAAGTGTAAATTGAAAAATCAATTTCGTTTAGCACGAAAAAATGTTTTTTTTTCACGTTAATTTGAAAACTTCCTAATCCATCCTTGCAATAATGGTAATCGAGAAAACATGGATTAACAAACGTGAATTATAAAATGAGCAAAGAAAAATAACAAACGAATGATAACAAAAAAAAAGGAAAAACACATGTAGATTACAATGCAATATGGGGAAAGTAATAAAGAGGATTAAAAACTCGAAAATCGCCAGCGCGAGTTGTATCACAATTTAAAAAATGTAGGTCAAACCATACCGGAAGAATAATAAAAGCCACAAAAAGACATCATAAAAGGTATCAAAAGTAAAATCATGATGTTAAACGAGGTAAAACATTTGAAACATCACAAATGTTAGCGATACTCGAGTAATCCTCAGTTAGTATTAAAATAACAAGAGAGAGAAAGAGGAAAAATACAGAAAGGTAAGAGAGAGAGAGGGGGTGAGAGGGAAGAAAAAATGTAGGGATGTAAGAGATACAGATAACGTACTCCTTGTCATATTTCAAACCCTCTGGACGTAACCAAGCACCGTGGCTGCATGAGGTTATGCAAGGGCTGAACAGTCCTCGGGTGGTGTTCACTCACAAGTGAACACCACCCGAGGCCCCTGTATATTTTTGCTACTTATGTCGCAGCGATCGGCGAAGAAAGTTCTTTCCTCCGCAGCCCCTCCAACATGGGATGCTTTCCCACGAGACCACTTCTACCGTCCTCACTTTTACGAGAGATAAGCCCAAACTGTCCAGCTTACGGAAAGTGCGAGGGTAGGTACCCCAAAATGTGTGGACGTGAATTTACCCCCAGATACGCGCGTGTGTGAGAAATGAGAATCGAGGTACGAGGGAGTGCGAGAAAGGGATGGAAAACCCGAGAATTCGTACGGGAAGTAAGGTATTCACGATGTCCTCCCGACAAATGAAAATTGTATGAATGCACGAGTTATGCGTGCATCCTGCGCAAAAGTCGATTATACTTATATGCAGTACAAAGATTCACCACAATTATTGAAGTAACACGGGATAAGGTTTCAGAATATCGTCACGATATTTTTTAACCCTTTGTGGTCACTGTGGGTAAAATCGACCCGTCAATCAAGTTGCTGACGTCAAGTAGCTGAACTTGCAAAATCATTAAAAGTTGACCACACAACAGTTTTGAAATGTTGAAAAGCATTACGCATGATTTTTTTTTTTTAATAAAGCATTCATTTTCACGAAAAAACAGCAAGAAATGATTCAACATTCCGATATTTTTTTTTTCAAATCTGAAGTCGTTGATCCGTTCGCGGGCTTGTTTCTTTACGTCAAGGGTCTCAAATTACAGTGGTAAAGTTTCCATAGTTGGAGTGCAATGATGAGCAATTTTGTTGCAGTGTCCAATTTTTTAGGCGGATTCAGATGGTAAAAAATACTTGAATGTTTTTTTTAGGAGCCGTATTAGAGATATCCATTCTATAAATCTTCAAACACAACGTTTGGATAATAATAAAATAGGAAAGAAAATTTACAATACCGTTATTTGAATTTTCGATAATAATGAAGAGCCACAAAAATATTTGCGATTTTCGAAAAAAAATATTTCGGATAATAATAAAGCAGTAAAAGAAGATTTTGGCTGCTCGCAAGAAAAAATGTTAATGATGATAACAATTGAGAAATAAACATAATTTAAAATAAGGTTTCGTTGCATTTTAATGATGCGATGTTTGAATATGTCAGTTTGTATTATAAATTCGAACGGGCAATGAAATTAGGATATTAAAATGCGTTGCCTCGAATATTTTGCATGCAGGATGTTCACGTTCTGTCGTGAGCTTGGCGTTTTTGAAAAAATGGTGCACGTCAGGCATTTTATGAGCGAACATTAGACACTCCCTTTTCGCATACGTTAAATTATCACATTTTACTGCGTCGCTATAAACTGTAATTGGAGGGCGTAAACGGGAAAGCGAAGCGTTAACGCGTTTCTATTTTCACCTGTACTTGCGTATCTTTGACCTGTATTCACGTTGCTAAAGCCGCTACTTTCCGTACGCTTTCTACATTCTGCTACGCAATAATATCGTGCAACGTAGTACATATTTAAATGCGCGGTGTAAATTAATAATATATTGAAATATTCACGACGACGGCTCGAATACCGAAAACCACTCTCGACGGGCGTCAATTGAATCGATAGGTAGATACAAGGTTATTAGTATTTATGCAATTTGTGCCAATTTGAATTAACGTGAATATCTTCGGACGCATGTACAAAGGGAAGGCTGAAAGGTTATCGGCCATAGTGCTATGATTCAACCTATTCGGTGGTTAGTACCCCGTGTCGAGAACTTTTCAGCCTTGAGTCGTACAATATACAGGGTGGACCATTTACCTTGACCACCCCAAATAGCTCCGTTGCCTTTACAGTGACGAAAAAAAATGTCACGAGATAATTAGATTGATTTAGGAGGGCTGATACAGTGGTAAAAAAATTATTTTTGGCAAGGTCATAGTTTTTTTGTTTTCAAGGTCATCAATGGTTTTTCAAATAGAAACATTTTTTTTTTAATTAAGACGTTGTAGCTGATATTTAGATGAACCCAACGACCGATGATATCATGACCTTGAAATGATTTTTCACCTTAATACATGTGTAAAAACGGGAAATCGTGATGGTATTGACAATAAGAATATCCTAATAATGTAATTGAATTTAATGTGCAGAAAATGTATCGTACCAATAGTTCAAAGTGATGGCCATTAACCTCGACACATTTTTGAAGACGTCGGATGAATAATTCTCTTCACCTTGATACCGAATGTGGTATCAACATGATGGCTGTCCAGGTCATCGGGCAGTTATAGCTCGCGCAGTGTTAAACCGAAAATTTTCCGGACGCTGGATTGGGAGAGGTATAGTAATCCCTTGGCCTGCTCGTTCGCCGAATTTAACGCCACTTGATTTCTTCATATGGGTTCATATCAGCTTCATATCAGCTAAAGGATCGTGTTTACTATGATGTTCCAATGATGCCGGCAAATATGCGAGAACGAATTACAAGAGCCTGCGCCGCTATCACACTAGAAACTATTCGAAGGTCAAAACAATCATTCATCCGACGTCTTCAAAAATGTGTCGAGGTTAATGGACATCAATTCGAACATTTGTTACAATGAATTTTCTGTACAAAAAATTCAATTACATTATTCGAATATTGTGATTGTCAATACCATCACGATTTCCCTTTTAACACGTGTATTTTGGTGAAAAATCATTTCAAAGTCATGATATCATAGGTCGTTGGATTCGTCTGAATATCAGCTACAACGTTAATGAAAAAAACATGTTTCCTTTTGAAAAACCATTGATGACATTGAGAACCCAAAAACTTTGACTTTGACAGAAATGAATTTTTCACCACTATATCAGCCATTCGAAATCAATCAAATTACCTCCTGACATTTTTTTCGTCGCTCTAAAAGCAACGGAGATATTTGGGGTGGTCACGTTAATTGGTTCACCCTGTATAAACAGAGAGGCGAGCTGATTGAGCTTAATTTTCAACATTTCACTCTTGATTTTTAAATGTCCGCAATAAGCTCATTTGATTCTGCGAATAAACTAGTTAATTGAATGACTATCGCAATTCAGCTTTTCATAAATTGAAATTCAGTAAAATTTAAATACGGATGAGCCTGCTGGAAACTGATGATCGAGCCTCGTGGCCGTACATGCCCACGTCGGCTTTTCATCTCGTTTACAAATTATAATTAAGTGGGTGAACATTCCATTGATGGAAACAATAAATATTTGCTAATTGCAATTCGATATCAAATTTTGTGGGCACTGATTGGCGCTAGCCGCTCTTTACGCGAAGTGATTTCCATACAAGCGTCAGTATATTTCCATGATCGGACCATTGCTACGGTATGAAGTTAAACAATGGTACGGAAAAAGAAAACATTACTGTATTATATATAATACATAACGGGATCTATCGACGTGATATGAGCCTTAAAACAAAAGCGTTCACAAACCTGTCAAATGTTCACTTCTCATGCTTGCATGAATGAAACTTGTCAGAGAAGCTTGCACATTTTGTTTTAATTCACGAAACGAGAAATTCAATGCTTGAAAGGCCTATTTATAAAAGTGTAAAATACACTTTTTTCAAAACCAATATATTTTCACAATATATCATTTTATAAATGTTCCGTGAAAATGTAAAGGTGATTGGATCAAAATTGACGGGTTTATAGGCTGTTATGTTAACGCCCAACGGAACGCTCGGAACGTCGTTTGAAACTTCAAACGTTTTTTTTCTCGAAAGTACGTCTTCAAAGTCGGTGACAAAAATATCTCAAAAACTACTGCATCGATCTTTCTAAAATTTTTGGGCTTTTTTTATTAGGTGTACAAATAAATTTTAGGACACTTCGATTTTGTATCATAACAGCTATTCTAAATTAATTCAAAGGTCCCGCTCACTTATGATAGATGGCGCTTGATATGTAGTATCGAAACGTAAAGGAGCCATAAACATAACCTATAAATTCTGTAAATTAAACATGCAGACCGATAAGCTATTTATTAGACACTGCATTCGCTATGAATTCCATCAAGGAAAAAGTGTTAGAAAAGCGTGTGAATCGATATGTTCTATTCTTGGAGACAACATTGTATCTAAAAGTACATGTGAGTATTGGTATAGGCGATTCAAAGAAAGTGATTTCGACGTTAGTGACCGTGAACGCACGGGGCCTCCTGTAAAGGTGGACGATCAGGAACTGCAAGCGTTGCTGGATGAAAACTCTTGTCAGACGGAGAAACAACTTTCGGAATAGCTTGGAGTAACTCAACAAACTGTTTCTTATCGTTTAAAAGCAATGGGTAAGATTCGAAAAGGAACAAAGTGGGTACCACACTTTCGGACTCAAAAAAATAAAAACAGCCGTCTTAACATTTGTGTGAGTCTTTACAACAAGCAACATAGAAAGTCTTTCTTGTGGAAAATTGTGACCGGCGATGAAAAGTGGATTTATTTTGATAATCCGAAACGTAAATATCATTGGGTTGACCCCGGCGAGCCGACAACATCCACGCCAAAGCGCAATGTTCATTGTAACAAAGTCATGCTGTGCATATGGTGGGATATGAAAAGCGTACTGTATTATGAACTTCTCAAACCTGGTCAAACAGTTACTACCGATCGTTATTGTCATCAATTGATGCAAGTGAATCAAGAAATTGAGAAGAAACGTCCATTTTCTGGTAAAGGAAAACGTCCAGTAAAACTGCTCCATGACAACGCGCGGCCTCATGTGGGTAAACCGGTCAAGGATACGTTACTAGCATTTGGATGGGAAGCTGTACCACACCCGGCGTATTCACCAGACTTAGCCCCATCCGATTATCGTTTATTCCGGAAAATGCAGAACGATTTGTCTGACGTGCGATTCAAAACATTTGAAGAAGTGGAAAAATGGGTCGCTAAATTTCTCACCTCGCAAGACGAAAGTTTCTTTGCGAAAGGCATCCGCGAGTTACCTGAGAGATGTCTGAAGGTCATTCAGTGCGATGGAGATTACTTCGATGAATAACTGTGTTTTACTTCTTTTTTAATAAATCTTGAATTTTTTGAAAACTGTCCTAAAACTTATTTGTACACCTAATAGATGTACAAGTATAGCATTTGATCGAAGGATTTTTTCCGATGTATACACTGCCAAAAAAAAGATTTCATTCAAGTAGGATCTATTTAAATCAAATAAGTTTTGTTCCTTGTGTCACGGCTCACTGCCATCTTATTTGTTTCCAAGGTATTTTTTTATTTGATTCAGCCATTCTTTTTAAATATTAAATATATTTAAATTGAATAAATGAAGATTCTATTCAAATAAATCTTTATTTGCTTACAATATACATTGTAAATCCGAGTGTACTATATGCATAAAAAATTTAATGAATCCAAAATAAAATGGAACACTTAATTGAGAGTTTTACCACAATGATTTTGTATCGCAATTCGTCATTCCCGGCCTTTTGGAATGATTTTGTTAAAAAAAAAAAAAAAAAACATTTCACCTATATGGAATCAAACCTCGAACCGAGTGCTTGTGACATACATTTCGCAGATATGGCATAAGAGACCAAATTAATTCCTATAATTATTTGTTGTATTACATAAACTATATCATTAGTTAATACCATTGTAATAATGAGTGAGTTTTATCGAATAACATTCTATACATTTTTTAAAACATAACCTATATATATACACTAGGCACAGCAATTAGAGGATCAGGAAAAAATCTCGCTGCTTTTAGGTCATTTTCATAAGGCATTCGGCAAAAGGAATGCATTCGGCAAAAATGGTAGTAGAGCAATAAAAAAAAAAGAAAATTGATGCTGGAAGTCTCTAATTTCGAGATCTGTAGGTCAAATATTTTTATCCATGAACGTTTCTGAGTTAACTCAAAGAGGTCGGAAAAGAACATTTTTTAAATGTTTTGCCCATTATTGAAGAGGTGCGCGGGCTTGAGTACATTTTTTCACTAATGAAACTATGATGCTCGTTTAGTTGGATTCTTCCGCTTTAATTTGAGGGGTTTCTGAGCTTTGTATGATGATTTTTCGCTGAGTTATCGTCGTTCGAAGCGAAAAAGAAGTTTTTGGCTTCGATCATTCATTACTCGGGAACTAATGGTCGTACAAAAAATATACGGAGGGTTTTGGATACTTCAAAGTATCCTCTAAAAGATGCGATGATTGTTTTTTAATAAACAATTTTTTTCAATATGAATACCTTCAATTAAAAACAGGTAAAAAATCGCGTTTCCACGGAGTTTCACTAAACTTGAGATAACGTAAGAAATAACGAACAGACTGAGAATACATTTGGTTTTTTTCTAACCTCAAAGTATCCCAACGAAGCCCTCAAGTACTCAAACCGCTGCGATTTTTCTTTCACTGTGATCCAAACGATTGAAATTTTCACTTTTGCAAAAAACGAATAAAAGGATACATTTTTCCCCTTTTACTCAGTTCTTTAAATTGAAGATTTTTTTGCAAGAATCAATACTCTTTTCATCAAAAAATCTGTGACATGGAAAAAAATCGAAAAATATTTTTTTTTAAATGTTCCTTGATAACCAAATTGTTAAATTGCATCTGTACAATATTTACGAAGTACACAGTCATTAAAAAAATCATTATTTTTTTAAGATGCTGTCATTTTTTTTAACACCGACATTAGCATCATCCAAAGCGTACCATGTGGAGGTTGTGCGTATGGATTTACGCTGCTTTGTGTGTGTGTGTTGCATGTTCTCTTAAAAAAATGACACACAGACCTAAAAACATCGAGATTTTTTTCTGATCCTCTAATGACTGTGCCTAATATATATATATATATATGATCCCCACCACGCAAATGATACCCCCACGCCCTTTGATGTGTGCCTTGCAATCCAGACAAACCATTAGTTCTATCAAATAGAAAAATGGTTGACTACGAAAATTCCATTTAATTTTAATTAAAAAAAAATTGAATCGATACCTTTAGTTGATTCAACTAAATTGTTTTTTGAACAAATAAAACCGAATCACATATTTATTAGGACTAAATAAAATATTCAGTTATTAGACGATATCAAATCGATTTTGATTTGAATACATAAATATATTTAAAATAAGTAATTCCAATAATGGAATGCCATAGGAAAAAATTGATTTCACGAAAAATCTAGTCAATTCAAGTTAAAAATCAAATAGACGCGGTTAGTTAATATCAATAGAATTTTTCTGTCAGTCTACTTTCGATTGATGAACGAAAAACGCAACTTTTTTTTCGCACAAATGGAGACTCACTCTGACCACGCGCCTTTTTTTTCGGATTTAATGTTTCGGCAATTACTTCGATTAATCATAGTATAAACATTAGTTTATCCTATGATTAATCGAAGTAAATTATTTTATTAATCGAAGTAATATAGTTTATTAATCGAAGTAAATTGGTATATTAATACACTGAGAAAAGAAAATCGTTGAATGGGCAAAATGCATTTTGTTGTCTCGAAATTTTGTTGTTTTAACAGTTGCTTAGACATGCTAAATAAGCTACAGTTCACATCATTAAGACAATCAGTTAGATTGACAAAACGTGTTCTATGCCAACCAAAAATCAAGTTGAAGGTATTTAAAGATACATTTTGTTAAACCAACTGAATTTTGGATGGATGAATGAATTTTTTTTATGTGTGCTAACGAAATTCGTTTCATTTTTTTAATATTGTATAACGTGGTTTAAAAGGGAATTGATTGCTCAACGCAAAAGACGTTTTCGAGGGGTGCTTCCCGGACATCGGCTGTAAATCGATTATAATTGAATATTATTGTTTGTAGATTCCGTTGAACGGGGTCTTTTCTCATATTGTATTCTCAGCGTATTCTACCTCTCATCCCCACCTGTTTATAAATAAATATTTTTACACAAAAATTCCAGAGTGTTATTCAGGTGATACTTTTTTAAATACCTAATTTTGTACCAATTTATCATCAAGATTTTCGGAGAAAAAAATCCCAAAAATAAGCTTTTTTCGATTGTTACAACTAGGCATAAACCGTTAACAAACTTAAAAAATATGGAAAAATGATTGCACAAGAAAATTATCGGTGGGATTATTTGTGATTGTCAATCTTCATAATTATCTTGAAAAGAAAGTCGAAGATGGATTGAAAAAAATTATTTTATTGTTTTTTATCGTAAAAGCACCCGAAGGAAAATTGCACAACGATAAAAACCTCGAGATTCATGGGTTCATACCCTTCATCTTTTTTCAGCTCTCGCTCTTTTTATCAACCTTTCGTCTCTATCTGCATGTCGATAGAAAACTACACGTGGAGACAGGGATCGGATTGATACATAGGGATACATAGGGACGTACGGAGCACCCGTGTACAATGCACGTGCTCGAGAGCCAACTTACGACACAACCGGATCCCTCGTTGGTTGTGTAATCGTGCGACTCTGCTTCTCTGTTACTACGAGAGCTTTATTGGCAGATTAAATCAGTCGTACGCGATCGTTCGTTCATTTCAGCATGGAAGAGACGGAACGACGGGAGGAAAGGGTTGCGATAAAAAAAATGGTGGAAAAAGTACTCCCATGTTTCTAAACTTTAGTAAAAAGTATAAACGTAAACAATTTATTGCTCCCACTGTGCGAACTGCCCCATGGCGATTTACACTTTTAACTTTTGCGTTTTTCTCGAAACTATGCTTTATAAAACAGCGTAAGTCGTATCTCAAAATCTATTCGTCTGATTCACTTCAGATTCGGATAGAGCACACTTCACAACATGTTCGATTGCATGGCCGGATGATTTTTTGAAGTATGTCCATTTATTGATAACACAATGTTAAAGTTTTTTTTGTCGAAAATCGAACTTTTTTTTACAGCTTGCTATTTTCGTACTTTTTCAAATTTCGAAAAAGTACCCGGTCATACGAAAGTTTTATCCTTATACAAAAAGTAAATTTTTCAATTTTTTAATTTCAGTCTTAATTTTATTATTTGAACTCAGTTCAAATCCCGAAGCCCGAAGCTTATTCAGCCCCAGTTAGATGAATGGTACTTGTAACATTTTTTAGTAATAACAAAATTTTGTAAAATGTTTCCATAGCAAAATTACTCTCAGGCACGAAAATATCGAGAACAAAAGCAACGAAAGAATTAGACGGTGAAATCCCGCAATGTTAATTGAAATTGTTATTTTTACTCGATCTCGTACGGAACACGGAAATGTTACGCTGTTGGACCGATTTTCGAGATCCCTGTTTCGCTCTTCATGGCACAAGAAGTTGAGAACATCAGTGGAGAATAGATGAAAAGAAAATGCGGAAAGAGGTACGGGCTGCAGATGGCGCTAGTGTATTCGAGTCGATATTACCACGTGGACTCTGTACCTTTACGAAAAAAAGATTGTATTTAAATCCCATGCAGATTCCATTTATTTATGCACTTTCTGGAAAATTGTTTTCCTCGTGGCCTTTAAGAGAGAATTTCCGCAGAACTTTTTCCACAAACGAGAATAAAAATCCTTTGAGTTGGCGCATCTATGAGAAAGTACTCGCGTATATTACAAAATAATACCCTGGGGAATTTTCAAAAAACGTGCCGAAGCGAACGGAATTTCGTGACAGGATTATATGCGCAACAATGACGCTATTCGCTTCTTTTTTTCGTCAATCAAACAAATTGGACATGTATTCCATGATGACGAATGTTTCGAAACAATTCGTAAATTGCGAAATATTATTTTCAATCTATTCAAATTTCACGCTAACTGCAGTTTTTATTGAGGGAGCTTTATTTTCCCCATCTGCGTAGCAATTTGGCGTTAGGCCACAGTAACGGGTATAAAATCATGTTCGAATTTAACATTTTTTTCCTATGAGAAACTCAAAAAATTAATTACACATCTATTTAGTATGAATATCATGCTGTTAAAAAATATATATATATATTTTTCGATATACAAAATGCCCGACTACTCGAAACTTCTCGAAACAACTCTTTTCCAATTGGCGTGACAAATAACTTCAAGAATTTTCACTCGATTCACTTCAAATTTAAAAGTTATGTTCCTCATTGCATGTCGCAGAGAAGTAGGTACGGAATTTCTGATTAATCGAGAACTTTTCATTTTATGAGCAGTTTATGAGCAGTTATAACGAAATTTATCACTGAAAATTCATTTCTTAAGTTCAAATACCTACAACTTTTGAATAAAACAATATTTTTAAAAATCTGTACGTACTTCTCTATGTATTATAATGTAGATTGACGAGAATTTTTGTTTTTTGTTCTAGGTAAAAAATTGTGGATGCTAAATGTCACGCCGCGGAGCGCCCAAAAAAGATAACAAAATAAAATATTAGTAGTCGGCCATTTTGTACATTGAACAAAAAATTCTAACAGCTTGATATTCATACTAACTAGATGTATAATTAATTTTATATTTGAGTAAATTACTTTTTCGAACGAAAACAATTATTAAATTTCAACATGATTTTATACCCGTTACTGTGGCCTAACGCCGTCATTGAAATAATTCTACGACGGTCAAGCCAGAAATAAACAATACTACCAACCCCGACGCAGTGGTGAATCGCCAGGGCCAATACTCGGATGGGTGACCGCTTAGCCGTGTAGTGGCACTTCGATTTTTTTTAAATCTCACATATAAAATAAAGCATTGATAACAATTAAACATGTATTTTTTTATCGGCGGAAAAACAGTTTTAAGGGAGAAAGCCACCCCTCAAAGAAGGCGTGTCGAAGGGTGATTTTGCAGTTTCATCCACAAGCGGTCCACCGATCCGAATGAAACAAAAACCCATATTCTTCTAATGCGAAGCGATGAAAAATCGACTATAAAAGTATCGAAAACAAAATTAAGGGGTAATACGTTTTTCTTCGAGGGGTTGTTTCCCCCTTAAACCGTCTTTCCGCCAATTAAAAAAAAATACGTGTCTGATTGTTTTCAATCCTTCATCATATACATGAGTTTCAATGAAATCGAAGGGGTATACTGAAGTGATGTTTCTTGTCAGTAAAATATAATCACTCCTATCGACACCGGGTTTTCCTAGTTGCCCTGTACTCCGTGCAAATGTGATACTCGCGATCGTCAAGTGACAAGTGTGAGTAAAAAAAAACGTCAAACAACGTCCGGAAGCCGACAAGGGCATACAAGAATAATTAGAAACAAAGATTTACTAACAAATAGTAATATCCATAAAATTACCAGTACCTACTGAAGTATTTGGCACATCGTAATGTGGTCAATTTTCGCCACTGTCTTTTTCTCTCTCTCTCTCTCTTTCGGATAATTCCCGGACGATTAGAAACAAAAATTTACCTCATTTTACGTGCTTGATGGATAAAGTGAAAAAACCCCGCGATGTATCGTACGAACGTCAATGTGTTCGTGCTTGCGGAAGATTTGCGACGGAAATTCGAGTGAGAAATCCGTGTAAGTTGATGCGCACGGGAAGAAAAACAGCAGGTATACGGTAAACAGAATAATAATCGTCGAGTCGTAACTAGTTTGTATATACTGCGAACGACGGGGTACTGAGGTTGATTATCCCCTGTCCGCGTTATGAATCACGTGTATCATACGCAGAAACACGTAAACACTATATAAACCGTATTTTCCCCGAGGGTCGAGGCTTCGCATGCGTTCGTTTTCCGGACGAGTCGCTCGTCTCGCTGTACGGGAATTTGACCCTGCAACCGGAACGGATAGTTTACGAGCAAATAATAATACTTCCGTCCCCAACGCGTACACACAGATTTTCCGGGCTTTTTGTGTACACTGTATACGGGACGTTTCACTGCAAATAAACCGAACTTCCGCTTCGTTTATGATTTTTCATCGTCTCGCGCAAGGGGACATGACTTGAGTGTCCCCCTTCGGTTTTAGTGAAACTCATATATGTGATAAAGCATTGAAAAATATTAGAAACGTATTTTTTTTGTCGGCGGAAAAACCGGTTTTAGGGGAGGAAATCACCCCTCCGAGAAAGGCGTGTCAAGGGGTGGTTTTGTAGTTTCAAACAGAAGCAGTCCACCGATCTGAATGAAACCGAAACCAAAATGCCTCTAATGCAAAGCGATGAAAAATCCACTATGGAAGTATGGAAAGAAAAAATAAGGGGTAATACGGCTTTCTTTGCGGAGTGGTTTTCCCCCTTAAAATACTATTTTCGCCGATAAAATAATAGGGGAACTCGGGGCAAGACGAATACGCGGGGTAAGATGAATCATGAGCCTAACTACTAAACAGGCTGTGTGAGTACAGTGCTCCCGTTGGAATTTTGAGGGGAGGCGGGGAGGTGAATGAGTGTGAAAGTATCAACTGTGGCGGAAGCACGCGTATCGAGGGAGAAAACAATGTCAATTTTTTGACAAAACGATGTCATTTTTGGTAAAGTGTAGCGTCGTTACAGTTCATTTGAGCTGCTGATATTGATTAGAGACAAGTAGGTAAACACAATGAAAGTACTAATTGTTAATATAATAAGAACGGTTTGTCAGAAATTTTAAAAGTTATTTATGAAACTAGTAAACCCTTTGGTTCCTCTTCAACCGGTGTTTGTACCAGGGAAAGAAAAAAAAACTTACAAATGATTAAAATTATATGGAAGCAAGAAAAATTATATTTTTCGGACTAAATACTACAGAACTTAGACGATTGGCTTATCAAATTGCTGATATTGAGAATGAAACCACTTTTATATGCGAAAGATGCTAATAATTCGTGTCCCATCATTCTCCCAGCGCTGTTTCATCTTGCCCCGCATGCGGAGTAAGATGGATACAATGACAGTTTAATTAAAAATATATATTGTATGGTAAAAATCAGAGACAGATTTTTTGCTTCCAAAATTAAAAGATTAGTAAAGGTTGTTTAGTTTTAAATAATATTTAAAGTTGACACTCATATATGTATTGTTTTAACATGAACGTTATCATCTTGCCCCTACTTCCCCTACGTGGCTATAGTTTTCAATGCTTTATCACATATATTAGTTATATTAAAAAGAAATCCATTATTTTTGCATGAAATTGAAGGCAAAAATAATGGATTTCTTTTTACTACACCTAATATGATTCTCAACTAAATTGGAGGCGGACACGTAAGTGACTTTCCTGGTCGGTCTATGTCTATAAAAAATCTACGTGATGTCTTTCAGCGTCTAGAAACAACCTTCAATCACTTCAATACGTTATTGTTAATAAATTAGATCATTTTTCATATTCAGGGTTTCGTAATGAAACACGGAGCCCCTATAATTTCGTAATCTCCATCCGTCTATCACAGCCTCGTGGTGTCTACAATTTCAGACCTATATGCATGACATTTCGCATGTAGATGCTTCACATGTCGACGTTAATTAAGCTTGGTTTTTTTTTGTTGTAAGAAATCCGAATTTTTGTTTTCACAGAATCTTGTAATGTATCATCATGAGACCATTTCTACGAAATATTAGGTCGAAGGTCGTAAAATCGACAAGGTTGTATATTAAGATATAAGGTTCTCGGCGTGCAGGTCAATTTAGGAGCACGCGGCACCTGCTTCGGGCCCCATGTGGCGAACGGAGGATTCCGATGAATAGGCATTGGTGTACATTCGTTGTAGGGTTGGATGGCATTGTTGTAAATTCGTTGTGTGGAATCCTCAACAGACAAACTCGAACTATTGTAGTATATAGTAGTGGTCCGACGTGTGATTTCGACAACTACAGTGTCCGCGTTTCGTAAAGCTGTGAGCAGAACACATCTCTTTGCAGTACAGTCGAACCTCGATGTAACGAATCTCTAGGGAAGTTTGTTATATCGAGGTTTCGTTATATCGAGATCATGTCCTTTAAAATCTTCTTTAAAAAATTAAATTAGTATTATAAACATAGGGATATTTTTTAAAGAAAGAAAGGTTGAAATTAGAGCAATGTTTGCAAGCAATTAGCAATTAGAGCACAATGTATATTATTATGTTGTATCAAGGTTTCGGGTGTCTACCAAAAGGGAATGGACAAACTTCGTTATATCGAGGATTTTGTTATATCAAGGTTCGTTACATCGAGGTTCAACTGTTTTACTCTGGATCGAAAACACTCCGGACCGAGTAACGGGCTGTCAGATGAAAAAAAATAACCAAAAACTAAACAAAAGAAACATCGTTTGCAAGAACATGTGCAAAAAATTAGGTACAACTACAGCACTGTCCCAAGAGTTTTTAGTGAATCCAGGCCATGGCTATGTAATGAAAATCGGAATGAGTCGCGGCGAAAGACGATCTTGAAGCCTCAAAGTCTGAAGCCACCTAGAAGACCCGTACTAAGGGTACTTAGTACGATGGATTACTTTCCATCAAATTTCAAATGTGCAATGCAACATTTGAAAAGATAACCAATTCTACGAGCAAGAGGAAAGAATTTCGTGCAGCTATTAACTTGCTGATTAGCTATACGTGAGTGTCTTTTAATGACTGTGTCTGAAGCCCTAAAAGGCTTTGTCTCAAAATCACTTTTTTTTTCAATTGATTGATATGATTACAAAAGAACAACTAGACCGATCAGTCTGACATTTTAGCAGTATACTCAAAAGGGATGCGTTTATGAACCGTAACGACGTAAAGATGACATAAAATACATTTTTTCGTTTATCAATTTAAATCCTTTTTCCATTCATATCATATTCATTTTGTTTTTTAAATTTCGATAAGACTTATGATACTACATCGAAATAAATTCCACCCGATTTTTCATTTTAAATCATTTAGAGGCGAGAATTCACGTCAATCACCCACGAATAAATGTTGTGCTTTTTCCTGATCAATGGAATCTATACGCCATATTGTTCAGCAAGCCCTTATACAAAAGTTTATGTGGCTACAAAAATACTTGGTTAAAATACAGGGACAGTTTTATGACTGCTGAATGCATAATTGTTTTCCATTAAAAATATCACAAACGTTTATTTTTTACCCAAGAGGAGTAAATTCCGACTTAACGTGTAGCGTAGCAGTGTTGAAAACAATTATTAAGAGTGTTTCGCCTATATAGAAAATGAAAGTGATTCGTTTTCGCGCACTTCAGCTTCGGGGGTGTCATTGGACAGTTCTTTCAAAAATGGGATCAAGGGTCCGTTTACCATTTTGCATTTAGAAGCCCCGGTTACGAAATATCAAGCTTTAAAGGGATTTTCAATGTGCCCCCCTTTCCCAGTCCATTAGCTTTTGAATGGTGGATAAAAAAAATATAAAATTGTCTAGCTATTATTATTTTTAAAAACTTTTAATTGAGATTATTTCTGTTAATTTACGTCAACGAATTCAGAAGATATGGACAACCAAGTTATCGTTAAGTTGACTGCATGGAAACAATATAACAATACAACACCATAAGAGGTCTGCTCAAGTAACTTCGTTGTATGGTGTTTGAAACCGCGTTAATAAAGTATCAAGCACCAAACAAAGCCCCCCCCCCCCCCTTCGCAACGCCCGTACCATTTGAGCATTATAATTGCGGATTACTAAATTAAATAAACAATTGTGGTGAAACATACATGAAAATGATAACTACATATTCGTTGATAACTGATGCTTTATAAGATTGTAGCAACAAATGACTATAGAACGTCACGCGGCAGGTCTTTTTCGTATTTTGATAAAACCTCGATCAACGTAAGTTTCGAAACGTCAACTCAAAGCTTTGGTCCGTTATCAAAATTGTAAGACTTTTGCAGCAATTTTAAGAATTTTTGCAGCGCTCCTGCCATTGGGAAATCTTTGAAAAAATAGAACTTCTTCGAAGATACCACAAATTTGATAAACAGTGCAAGGAAGCACAAACAACTGTAGATGAACATACAGGAAAATAGAATTTTTACGTGGTCCGGTAAATCAACAACGTCTTTTGTTGAAATCGAGTAAATGTCGATAAATCGAAAACTTATTTTGGCAACGTTTTCCTTCCATGTATATTGTTCACACTAGCAGCATCGAAACAAAATGCGGTCTGCGTTAAGCGTTGTTCTCTCGATCGTTTATTTTCCAATTATGAGAGGATGGAGTTCGATGTCCGGCAATCCTCGGATGTACTTATCATCGCTTCTATGCATACATATATCGTAGCGATTTTTTGGCAATTGAAACAGAAACCCTGATGAGAGACCATAAAAAGCATCCTATTATTTTCACTAAATTTTCTGAGAAACTTTTTCTCGTGTTCAATTTATTTTCATTATTACGTATTTCGTATGCCCTCGCGGGCTTTTACGATTTCATCTGCGATGTTTTCACCCCGCACTCGTCACTGCACTATTTCCATTTCTCAAGAGAACCCTCGGAGTCCACCGCTCCTGTTTCGCAGCGCACTACCACATCGCATGTACACGAGGGCACGGGGAAACTGTGGAAAACCTGTGCAGATACAGATACCTATATTTTATTAAATTTAAATTGTGCTTTCGTCGTAAATTCAATAAAACCGCGACCCACCTCTACCACCGTCAGTTTTTTTTGCTTCCAATTTGTATTCTATTTCAACGTACACCTATCGAGAATTGTGGAATGTTTCCGAAAAATTACCAATCCTCGACTGATGGCCGTGCCACGAGAAAATGACGTAAAACGTACGTCACACTTTTGATCGGAAAATCGCAAAAAAAGCTTCGTGCGGGCTTTTTGTCGGAGGTTTTCCCTCGGTACTTTCGTCTCTCCTTGTTTCTTTGTTAATAAAAACCGAACGCTATGGATGCACAAGCAGTTGCACTACCAATTTAACCGAATTTTTTGGCCCCACGGCAACGGCGGGGGGGGGAGGGGAATTGCGTGGCATAAAAAATTCGAGCGAGAAATGCGCTTTGGAGTATACACGAAGCAAGCGTCAATTTCGTAAAATCGGAATCCCGGAGGCTAAACCCGGATTCGCGAGACCATTTGCAATTGAATAAATAAAGCCCGCGTAAAGGATTAATTTTCGCTGCGTTTGGCCGTTTGAAGCGCGTATTTCCAGTTAACGTTTGCCCGTTGTACTGTGCATTGCGTGCGTCGGCAAGGCATGCGGAAATTTTGTGGCGCGAATTGAAAAATTGTTCGAGCGTGCACAGCTTGGTCCGTCCACTCGACGCAGCGGTGATCGCGTATACTCGAAAATTGTTGATTAGTTAGAACGCGATAAAAAGTAAAAGTATCGAAAAAAAATATTAGATTCTTTGATTTTGATACGATACACGTACACAGAGCTCGGCGGAGATCGGGGCGGTATTGAATTTTCGATATATTCCCTCTCCAATGGTTAAGGATCGCGTGATTGATCGTGAGGGTACTGGACGCTATTAAAAGAGGTCAAGTATATATCGGACCACGCATGAGAGTCTCGTATAACTTGTTGGGTCAGCGTTAAATTCGAAATTGGACATGTTCGTTACTTTCAAAAGTTATCGCAAATTGTTCCCAATTGTTGTCCACAAAGTGTTACGGCAAAGCGTAATATTGGGTGTACTAATAATTCCTCGGCCTTTTCTTTTCATAAAAATAATGATTTATTACCACGTTTTAATTAGCTCGCTTTTTTGTTGTCTGTTTCCCAGGTAGGAATTGACGATGAAAAAAGGGCTCGCCAAGCTCTGAAACAAGGCTCACATTTTTAAATTCAGGCTGAGCACCAGCCTGATTTCAGGCCTAGCTGAACCTCTGAATGATAATGCGGTTTCAGGCTCTTGCACACAGGCTTGACCCAAGGGCTTGACCACAGGCTGGTAGAATTTATGACCAGGCTTATCCCAAACTCTTCTCGAGGCTATATGAGGCCTGTTTTTAGTTTTCTATATTCGACATTGGGGTAAATTTAATAAATTTGTAAAGAATTCATTTTATTTATTATATATTTATTATTTATTATATTATTTGTTATAAAATATATATAAAAAATATTTAACAAAAACAATATTTTATTTTATTTGTTGTTCATGGGACACGTAATACACAGAGTGTACGCAAACTCCAGAGAGTGAGTATATACGAAATCTGTGTGTGACGAGAAAAATAACTTTTTTGTGTACCTCATAAATATCGATAAGAGCATGTGTTCAAATGTTCTGAGCTGTCTCCTTCACTTTCGTTATTCGTGCCTTCGCACCCGAAAAATTTGTTGCTAATTTTTTTTTCATAAAAGTACAGAAAACATTATTTTAAACTTATTTTATTTCATCACAACCTGAAGCAAGCCTGCACCCAGCCTTGATTTTTTAGCCTTAAAATTCACCGGCTGAATAAAGCTTGAAATAACCCTGAGTTTAGGCTAAGCAGCCAGTCTTGGTTCCAGGCTGCTCCAAACGATAAAATGAAACCTGGCCCAGGTCTGTCTCACTCAGGCTCGATGAAACAAGGCTCGCACAAGCTTGTTTCCATCGTCAGCCTTTTGATTTCCTACCTGGGTTGTCTGTTCGTCGCAAATTTTGCAACTTATTTTACGGGGAGGGTAGGGGTTTCAGCGTGAAAAAAACACTTTCTTGCATTTTTTCGTCTATATATGGATAGAGTAAATTTATTGAAACCTTTTTTACATTGTTAAGTGTCATTTCAAGAACATTCCGTGAAATTTGTACGTGAAAATGTCCACAAACAAGCCGGTGCGGCGTTTTTCTCAAAACCACTTTTTCAAAGTCCGTGTTCACTGCCATTTGAAAACTACATGACCGATTTATTTCGAACTTTGTACACACTTTCTACATATAAAATACCTCCCCCCAACGGTTAGTTTGAGGTTTTTTTAACATTGAGGGGCTTTTCCACCCCCAAAATGGCGGAATTTTTCGTGAAAAATAGCACTTTTCACTTTACATGACCACCAAAAATTCAGAAATGAAAAAAAAAATTCGCGTACAAATTTCACGGAATGTTCTTGAAACTACACTTAGCAATGTACAAAAGGTTTCAATAAATTTACTTTATCCATATAATATAGATGAAAAAATTCGCAAAAAAGTGTTTTTTTTCACGCTGAAACCCCTACCCTCCCCTTAAATTAACTTCCGGATGAGCTAGACTTGAAACTCTGAACATAGCTCATAACTGGATGACAATGCAATATTAACTCGCTTTCTTGTCGGTCTGTTTTTTTGTTTGTCTGTTCGGTACAAATTGCACTCGATGTTTTTTTTTTGTTTTTGAACATCGACAGCTGATGAACATATCATTGGCCTTGCTAGTGACGCACGTCGTGATGCTCAAACAAGAGCGATGGAGACTACCGTTTGTTTGTCTGTTCGGTACAAATATTGCAATCGATTTTAAACTTACTTCCGGATGAGCTGGAGACTTGAAACTTTGAACATAGCTGCTTGTCTGGATGACAGACAAATAAACGGACAGGCAAGTCTGTCATGGAAAGAGAAAAAGAGCGACAAATTGTGAACAAAAATTAATAAAGAAATAAAGAATGTAGTTTAGTGAAAGAGAAATTAAAAAAAAAACAATAATAATAATATTAATAGTCAAAAGTGCATTAGTGATGATTCATGATGCCTAGAGAAGGAGAAGCAAAATTTCACACACACACAAGACTAAAAAGCGAAAAATAAAATTATTTTAATTTAAAAAAAAACATTTTAACCACGTTTTTAAACGGACTAAAAAGTATAAATTAATTTCTCCTAGCCCAATACAGAATTATAACCCAATACAGATTCCTAACGGCATTCAGATTGACCTGAAAATTTGTGATTGTGAATTTTTAATAGCTATGAAAATACTTGTAAGATTCAAAACGAAAAACGTGGGGCGCACGCATAGATAATAGTAAGGAGTGTAGGGAGTAGCTGTCGTTGAGAAAACTCATACAACAGCTCATATCATTTGCAAAGTAATAAAATTGTTAGTGACTTGGGTTAACTATTCGTGCATCAGTTATCTATTACATGCGCGCCACGTTTCCCGTTTAAAATCTTACAAGTATTGTCATAGGTATCAAAAAATTTTCAATCACAAATTTTCGGTTCAATCTGTATGCGGTTAGGAATCTGTATTGGGTTATAAACCTGTATGGGGCAAGGAGAAATTATTTCATACTTTTTAGTCCGTATTAAAAACGTGGTTTAAAGTTTTTTTTTAATTTAAATTTACTTGAAATCGAGGCAGATTTTAATCGGGAAACTAATTGCCGTTTGCTTCCACACATTTTCCCCAACTGTGAAGCAGATTGCGAATTTCTTGGCGGTGAAAAGATAGTCGTTTTGAGTCGATGAAGTCGGTAATGGAATTTTTTATTTCATCGAATGTTTTGATGTGGCTGTCAGCCAAATGATGTTGGAGCGACCGAAACAAGTGAAAATCCGATGGAGCCAAGTCTGGTGGATACGCCGTGGCAAAACTTCCTAGCCCGACGAATCTAAAGGGTCTCTGGTTCTTTTTGCTGTGTTTGCTCTGGAATTGCCATGCAGCAATGTGACCGGCCTAAGTGCTTTGCCTGTGTAAGATCGTTTTGAATATTGCTGAGCTTTTTTGGTAACTCCTAAATGTAACTCCTAATGTAGTAGCAAGCTCCGATTGCGTTTGGCAAGGATATTCGTCCAGCAACTGCTCCAAAACCTCGAGGTCGAAATTTCCACTCTGGAACCTTTGAAACCACTTCTTCACGGTACTGATCCAGCATCTTCCCCCTTAGCCTCGTAATTATTTTTTTCCCAATAGGGTATTTTACTCGATGTAAAAAAAATACTAAAATGTATGAATAAAGTAGTTTTTGCAATAAGCAATCGAATAATGTTGGTTTTAATATATAAAAACACAAAATAAATTTTATAATCCATTAAAAAAAAAGATCTTTTTTATCTGTTCAATGAATATATGAAACGGTAACCGCCATAACGTCATTGTCATCATTGACGTCATTGACATAGTATGGAAAGAAAGTGGTAGACTTATTGCTTTCTAACCTGTCAAAGAACGCGTCAACATTATACATTCTCGTTTGTCATATTTAATCGCGAATTTTCAAATAGTTATCTGCACTTCACAAAAGTACAGATGAGTTTTTTCGGACAATGACTTTGGATCTCTACTCCCAAGTTTCAACCAAGTCTTCCTCATATTTATATCACTTGGCATTTTAATCCACAACTTTGCCGGCGTTTTTACACTAATATTCTTACATTTAGGAACAACGCACCATGATGGGGATTGTAACTCATTTTTTATTTGAAAAAATTTACGTATGCACAATTAGCGCAGCGTCGATGCTTACTACGCAAGTGACGTCGCGAACCGAACCAGCATGGCGGCTAGCGTTTTTGCAAGTTTTCGCGCGGATATTTAAAATGTAAAATTCAAATGCATTTTCATGGCACTTATCGATTCGATAAAATGGAAATAAAAATTCTGGTAGTTTATTACCACCAAAGAATCAAATTGAGACATCTTTCAAAAAAGGTGTAATATACGAACGCGAAAGGCATACAGTGCCTAATATGTGCTTTATTGCAACTAATTTTGCGCACTGTGCACGATGCATATTCTGAGGTTATGTTAAACTGTTGATCCAGAAAAATAGTCTACTACACTGATAGAAAAATTATATTGATATGAACTAATCGCGTCTGTTTAATTTTTGTTTATTTGAATTAACTAGTTTCTTTTGTTGAATCAAATTTTTCCGATTGCATTTCATTATTGAAATTAGTTACTTTAAATATATTTATTTATTCAAATATATAGTCCAATAACTACATGTTTTATTTATTCCTAATAAAACTGTGATGCGGTTTCATCTGCTCAAAAAACAATTTAGTTGAATCCACTTAATGGATCTATTTGATTTAAAAAATTTCAAATGAAATAGAATTGTCGTTCAGTCAACCATTTTTCTATTTGATTGAATAGTCTGTCTTTATTGCAATACACATATCACAGAGGTGTGGGGGTAGAGAGGGTGAGAGAGAGAGAGAGAGGAATTATATTTATATATATATATATATATATATATATATATTTCATGTTAGAAAAATATATAGCATGTTATTCGATAAAACTCTCTAATTATAACAATAACATTAACTAATCAATATAGTTTATGTCATACAGCAAATCATTATAGGAATTCATTTGGTCCCTTAGCCATATCTGCGACTAAGATGATACAAGCACCCGGTAGCATAGGGACAGCGTGCGTAGCTATGAGTAGGTAGGTTCTAGGTTCGATTCCCATATAGGTGAAATATTTTCTTCGATAGAAATCATTTCAAAAGGCCAGGGAATGACGAATTACGATACAAAATCATCGTCGTAAGGCTCTCAATGAAGTATTTCATTTTATTTTGAATTTATGAAATATTTTATGTATCTAGTACACTTAGATTTACAGTGTACATTATAAGCAATTAGAGATTTAGTTGAATCGAATCTTTATTTATTCAATTTGAATATATTCAATATTTAAAAAGAATAGCTGAAACAAATAAAAAGTATCTTCGAAACAAATAAGATCGTAGTAGGCCGTGAGCCAAGGAAAAAACCTATTAGATTTAAATAGATCCTTTTTAAATTAAATATTTCTTGGCAGTGTAGGCTAGTATTATATGACGACAGAACTGAAAGGAATTTTTTTTTCGTTCAAATATTCAATACAGCTGTTTCTATTTGTTTTTATTTGTACACCTAATACCTCCGAATATTGATATCGTGGAAAATATACTCTCCCGCTTTTGTATGAATTCATGGACATTCAAAACTTGATTATTTCGGGACCAGTTTTATATTTCGTAGTGTTCATATTCAACCGCAATTCTCAATCAGCACTTTTTACGGGCTTTTTCACGTTCTTCTCGAAACAAACAGTCTTCCCTAATTACAAGCAATTAGCGATATTCCACGAGTAGACTTTGCAAATAGTATCCAAAAAATGGCATAAAGACCTGGTCAATTACCGATTTTATTTTCTTAAAAAAAGAAAAAACGATTATTTCACAATAACCGTAAAATTTTACCTCCAAGTATTTTTACACATACTAGAGAGTTGGTGGGACACTAGGCTGTGACAGACTGACGGTCGCGGACACGAGGAAGTGAGAAGGGTTGCCAGTGCCCGCGGAGCTCTGAAAAGTAGACATGGCGCGTACTTGAACAGCCACGGCCCGACGTACATCACAAAATGTTCCCTCCGCTACTGGGTCAGCAGACACGAAGATTCGCGATTGTCAACGCGAAATATTATCCCATTTTCCCCTCGAATCGTCTTCGGATCCACGAGCTTTATTCGGTACGCACCCCGTGTCTACTTTCTCGTTTTTTATTTTTTTATTTATTTTTCTCGTTTCCATGCGAAATTCAGATTCGTGCGTTTAAGGGGTTCAAAGTCTCTGCGTAGATTAGAACGATGTCTTATCGTCGGCGCGCGAGTAAGCACGAGCTCAGTGAGAAAAGCCGGCGCGCTTTGGAACGAAATTGCTTCGAATAATTCCCGGGGCATTAATTTTTCAGTACGATGGCCCCCCCTTTTTGCGTTGAGTTAAGCGTGAATTATGAACACATTAGAGAAAGGGCTGGCTTCGTTCGCTCGTAGAGGGAGCATTGGGAGAGACGATAAAAAAAGGGGGGGGAAGAGTGAGAGAGAGGAGGGATAGGAATTGATTTATGACCAAGGCGCAACGTCTCGCATATCTAATGTGGTAACATGGCTATTCCGCAGCATCTCGAAGGGAAGAGCTCTGCACGGGAAACGGGGCGGGTCACACGAAGAGGAAGAATACGATTAATCTGTGAGAGGGCAGAAGAGCATCAGAGGTTTCCCTCTTATACGACCAGCTCTCGCTTCCTGGATGCCTCATTCGAACAGCTTTTATCGTATTCTTTCGCCTACGGTGTGACAATGAACGCAGGACTGTTTTTGTCTGCCTTTTTTTTTAACAGCCACGCGTCAGAAATTCACGAACATGACAATGCAATTAGTAGTACTTTTGTAATCACGATGCCTCCGCGCGAAAAGCCTTTTCAACCGGAAATTTTTTTAATACCGCATACCGCAATGGACAACGATAGTTTTGTGAAAGAAACGCCTATGAATGGGGTTATATTTCGTATTCGAATTGTGAATTTGTATTAATCAAGCCTCGGAAAGCGCTGATTTGCCCGCGGCTTTGCTCGTTGGAATATTCGTTCATGCATACATCGGGAATGAATTTTGGAATCAAATCGTATAACCAATTATATTACCAAAGTTGTTATAAAAAAAACACGTTTTTCATATAGTTGGATGAAATTCGTTTTCTGTACAGTTAAATACATGTTTATTATCATATCGAGCAAAACAAAACGAATATATGTAAACAAATATTTAGGAAAAAAACAAGCTTTTATTTAATGTATTAAAAAGTGGAGAGTGATTTTTTTTACCAAGTCACCTTTATGTGAATATAAATAAAAGGTTGGGGCGCTCAACTTTTTAAGCGTATAATAAATTCGATTAATTCAGTTTCATTAACCGTATTTTATTTGGCACACTAGTATTAGAGAAATTATTATCACACGTTTATGCTTAATTTCAGGACTTTTATTTAAGAAATCTAAGGTTGTTTTATAGTAAACTAAATACAGTGGATATTTTAACGGATTTATGTAAACTAAAAATTATATGTAGAAATTTCGACCGCCGCGAGCTTTTATTTATAGTTACATATAGGTGACTTGGTAAAAAAAAATTATTTTCTACTTTTTAGTCTTTAATTGGTTTTACTAGTTAGTCGTTACTAGTAGATTACTAGTTTACGAGTTTGTAGTTGGGAACATGGAATGCCTGTCAAAAATAACAAAGACTGTAATTGAGATTGAACTTACGATTAATTGCGGCTCATAAACTGCTTTTTCTTGAAATATAGACTCTTGAGAATATTTCCTCTGAAGGAAATTTCGAAATCCCCAATATTTACGCTAACAAACACGACCAGAATAGAATCGATCAGTCGGAGCTACGAGCTTGAGAAAATCTCGAGTTGTATTCCACCAAGTGACTTAAAATGTGGTATGGATCTTCAGTATATATTCCTCTATCGTCCCTACCTCGAGAATTGCGAAATTATTATTATGGCCATTAAAAAGGAATTATAAAAAAATAGTGGTAATGTAACCCTTTTTTCAAACAGTTGACATTTCTGGTTTTTTTACACCCATTTCGCTCAAGGTGACGAAATTTTCAGAAACGGTAAATCTCAGCATCATATCTTAAGCCAGTATTCCAATCTAGAAATAAAAAAAAAGATTTTTATTTTGGTTTTTCTTGTTTCTTGCCTACTAATAAAAAAATGGGGCGAAATACGTACTTTTTTCCAAACGGTTGCCATTTAAACAGTTTTTTGCTGTTGGACGCCTGCCAAAGATGAATACGATACAATGACATGCTCATTAATAAAAAAAATTGATTTCATGCCACTTCAAATGAATGGGAGCCTTGGAACCACGTCAACCGCCACAATCATTTTTTTCACGGCCATATTCAGAGGCCCATAACTTTTTGCATTTTTTTTTTGCACAACATTTTTATTGTAAGTTCTTCAAACACCAATAAAAATACTGTAAAAGAATGGATTTCAAAAATATATATATTTTTTTCATATCAAACCCGAAAATACGCTTCAAATGTAGGCCTGTAGACTAGAATACCCCGTTTACTCTACCGGTTTAATTTCATCCGAAAAAAACGGATGAACAGTCAGACACAACAATTTTATAATGTTGGTGAGATTTTCATTGTAATTCTATACTGCCGTCATAATATATATATATATATATATATATACATATACACATACATACACACACATACATACATACACAAAAATATTTGAGTTTCTGTGTGTGTGTGTACAACGTCTCGACCTCTTGAACTGATCTCAAGGCACTATTTTACCTTCCGACCAATACAATTCCAAACCCATACATGCACATTATTCCAGTTGCTTCTTACAAACATGAAATGATGGCTTCTCAGCTTGTTATCGAAAAAAACGCTTCTACTTTTCTTCCCTTTTTTCGTTTTCAATTTTCATTGCACGACAAGGAAGCATTACGTCAGATACTCGATCGATCTCGTCGATGGTGCAATCCGAGAGAAATTGCACTCGATATCTATAACGTGAAGATCCTGTTACTATTTGTACCTTCGTTGAAAAAATCTCCTTTATCCCTTTGGCGAAAGTGAGAATGCAAGTTAATGAGAAAACTCAAAGATACATGTATTCTATGATTTTGTTCCGTGAAGCCTGTAGAATCGTCGGGTAAGTAAATCCCGGAGCTTTATGTGTATACATTGACGTGAGAGAGAAAATACGATCTATAGCAACTTTCTACGCGTCTCGCATATCTATGTATGTATATTGCAATCGCGACAATAAAGTGGAAAACGAATCCCCAGTATCGATCGTCTGGAGCCTCCTCGGGATAGAGTGCTCTCTCATGTTGAGGCTGAAGGGCTTGCCAAAGGTAGAGTATAATGAGCAAAGGAAATTTTACGTATACATGTATAGATGTGTGCACGTGTGAATATATGTCCTCCATATTGTAGCTGTATGTATACACGGAGATGGGTGATCCCAAGAATTTTTCAAACAAGCAACAGGATGAGAAATATTTGATTTCTGCTCTCTGAGCTTTTGGTCAGGATTTTTTCGGTACGTATCCAACAAGAAGGGTATACGCGAAAAGAGCATGCGAAAAAATTAGGCGATACCTCGAGGCCAGTCAGAAACAGAGATATTTATGTCCAATTAAGGGACAACACCACTGTGACGGCTTCAAAAAATCGATTTTTTGAACACCATCTAGAAAAATCTAAAATACATTTAAGATTAAGATGCCGTTGGACCCAGGTCGAAAAAATAATTATTTTCGGAGATATTGAATATTTTGTGGAGCGGTGCAGCGCTCCGTGACGCTCGGGGTCCCGCACAGCTGCGCGCCTCAGGGTCGGCAGGTATACCGGGCCTTTCCCAGGTCCTGCGGGTCTTTCCCAGGTATTCTTTTGTCTCCCTTCACAAAAACCGGCTAGTGTTATAAATATAGTTTCGAAAAAAAGCCATAGGTGGCGATAATTGAAAAATGTTCAAGTCGTCAATCGTCAATCGTCGATATTGCAGCTGATATCGCGGTATTATTATTCAATGATAGCCTGAGAAGCCTCGTGAAAGTTTTGGAGACGTTGGGGATAACTATCGGCCCAAATTGTTTCAATTTTTGCGTTGAAACCGACGCAGCGCGGATCGAGCTGGCGGAGCGCTCGCTCACAGACGCTGCAGAAGAGGCAAGAAGAGCCTCTACAAGTTCGAGAAAAGATGCTAGGCACAATGATTTGCTTCTTGAAGGCCAGCTATATGGTGCCGGCATCGCTGATTAAAGGTAAACAATTTTTTTTCCAATTTATCGCATAAATTAACAAACCTGAAACTTTGAACGCGTTTTTCTCAAAACCACTTTTTTGAGTGCGGCACGCAGCAGAACTCGAGCAATTTTTATCCGATCGACTTCAAATTTGGACTGCATCAACAAAACTAGATTATCTAAAGTAGTACATAGGATTTTTTCGATATCTCAATAATAAAAAAAGTTATAGCCTATTTTCGACGAGAAATTTTGCTCGAAAATCGTCCTTTGATTTCAAAAGCATGCCTATTTTTAAAAAATCAATATTTTTTCAAATACCTATGTACTTCTTTTCAAAATATCATATTATTAACGAAAACACTCGGTATTTTTTTTCAGATCGACTTTGAAGAGAGTTCTGCTGCGTGCCGCGAACCACTGCAGAGGCAACACTACCTGACGCGGGAGCTTCCCCAGCGTCACCATGGGGCGTGAAAAGTTTGAAATTTTTTTTTTTATGTATCTTCCATAAACAACGAACAAAAAAAAAATTTTTTTGAATATCTCTTTTTTTCCCACAAAATTTTTTTTTTGAAAAATGGCAAAAAACAGGGGGTCACAGTGGTGTTGTCCCTTAACGCAATACTTCCTATACATACGAATGTATATGTGTCTGTGCGTAGAAGGGCGGGGTATGTCTGTAAGTGAACCCTCGCTCGGTCGCGAGATAGAAGTGACAAGCATCGGGGAAAAAAAAGTAATCCCGACTGACAGAGAAATGGTCTCTGGGGACCAGAAAAGGGAACGATAGAAAGCCATCGACTGTGTAGCACGTCGGTGGAAAACACCCGCGTCTTTTCCTGCCCCCTCACTGGCTTCATCCCCAAGGGCTTTCTCATGATTAGATCATCCTTTCGCCACTAGCAATTCCCATTTCCCTGGGCATAAAAAACTCACGCAACGAGCGTCGTATCTGCGCTTCGCGACAGCTTCCCATCCCTTGCAACGTAGGCACTGTGATCAACAATGGCCTTTCCGTAGACCGCAAACACCCCTGACTCATTCGCGCCACCGCTTGTTTGACGTTTATCATTCGCCATGAAGCACTGCGGGGAAGCAAGAGGAATACGCTTTACCGGTCAACAAAGAGTAGCAACATGTTTGCTACTTGCAAGCAACGTCGGTTTGGTGGCTGAACGTTCTATGATGTAACGCCATCGAAGAGGTTGAATCGTTAACCACAATCCAAGGTTACATTTTTTAAAAATATATGTTATTGTCTAGAATATACTTTCTTTATGTCTAGAATATAATATGTTTATATTTATATGTTTATTTTTAGAATATAATATGTAATAATATGTTATTGTCTAGAATAGCCTTCAAGAATTTTTTTGAATTTTTTACACCACAAAACATCAGAGATCAAAAAGAGTTCAATGTATGTAATTTTACGTACGGTTAGATGGGCAGGACGTTCACACTACGGATGAGGTAATTTTTTTGGCTAATTAGCACGAAGATAAACCATTTCTAATAACAGATTAACGCTAACTGAAACATTATAAACATTTTAAAAAATACCCATCTCGCTCATCGTAAACCATCTATATTCAATATTGAACCATTAAGGTTCGATGAAAGATTACGAATCTTGGCGTCGAGTGAAGAGCATTGCTGCCAACAATGTCCACGAAGTTGCCGTCTTTCGGCAACACCTAATATGAATTAATGGTAATAATAAATCATCTCGTAATATAAATAGGCATAATTATAAACGCCTCAAAACTTTATTCTGAGTTGCATAAAACATTTGCTGATGCAGTTTTTTCATAATGATTATCGATAATGTTACACTTTTTCAAGGTGGTGGTAACACAAATGTTTTTTTTTCTCATTTACGTAATATAAAGATAATACATAATTTTGACCTTTAATTATATATTTTTATGAACAATTAGCATTTACAGAATAAATTTATACCTCGTATGCATTTCTTTGAGGTTCATTGGAAAACAATTCATAAACCGTCATTTGACTTAACTGGGCCGCTTTAAGAACGAACGAGTTGCTGAAACTGCTACTGCTAATTTTTACCGTTCGTGAAACGTAATTCTAAAAGTCACCAGTGTTAAAAAAAAAACTCGGAGAACGTCGGGCACTGCACGATTTCGGGCAGAATTGGAGGTTGAGAAATATCGTCGATTGCGAGCACCATCGAGGTTTATTATTTATAAGCTCAGTATTTCGCAAACCAGGTTTAGAAAGGAAAAATGGTAAATGTAACCTCAATTTCATTTTGAAATACCAAACAAAAAAAACGATCGCCTCGTTTTGTATATTTAGGGGAAACACCTTTTAGAAATGTTTTTTCAATACTTCGCTACATAGTAATAGTGATCCGTATTTGTTGCATCTTATTGCGAAATTTTATGCATGTAGATTTAAAACTGTAAAAACCGTGCATTTATGACAGAGAGGCGAACGAAGTAGTGATGGTCCTTGTTTGAGGCGAGAGACCACTGTGACAGGTAAAAAAAATCAATTGTTTGCATTTTCTCGAAGTATACATAATACACCAGAATATGGGGAAAAAAATGTCAGGTTGAAATATTGAAAACTGACTGAGTTACAGACGATTTAGGGAGAGCAGGTAGCGTAACGATTTACGTATAATTCAATCGCGTTTTTCTTGGTACGACTTTTTCAACCTGACCGGAATCATAACTCTCACTATAATTACCCCTATCTTCAATTTTTAAGAACCAACATTTCCGTGGGTGCAGTAGCTAATGTCATGTGCAGGCGATTTTTTAATTTCGTATTTTTTAGCCCCCGAATATAAGTAAAAATGTCGCGAAAAGTACAATTTTTAACACCCGTCATTTTGTCTTTTTTTTTAAACGGCTTTGTACCACGAGAACTACATTTATTGAGATGATAAAACTTTATTATTTTCATTTACAGACCAACCATTGTCGAGTTGTCGATCCAGCCGTTGGACCACAATTTTCATATAGAGGCTCTATTATACCTTAATAACGTTATTAGCTTTAGATTTATTTAAATAAAAATTTATACAAAATGAGTTCAATTTATGCTCAATAAAATTACCTTTTTCCAAATTCCAAATAAATAAACTAGTCGACAAAAAAATTCGGAAGAACAACCAGTTTTCGGCCCGTGACAGTAGTGTTCTCCTTTTACTGCGTAACCTTAAAGACCGCGGATAAAGAAATATTGGCAGTAGAAAATGCACCATGCGAATAGAAATGGTTAAATAAAGAAAAATCCTCCTGGCTCTTTTTGACTTCCACCCTCCATACATATGTACGTCAAACCTACTTGGGAATGCCTCATCCGAGTTTCCGAGGATAATTTCACACTGCTGGTGCAATGATTATTTCGCCTCGAAACGTCTCGCCTCCAGCTTGATCCCGCATCTCGCACAAGGTAGCCGCGAGGCCAAGTGCAGCGCAAGTGTGATTTGGTGAAATACATTTCGGAGTCGTACTGTTCTCGTGCGATAGGAGGCGGTTCGCGACAAGCGCATTACCAATTCTGGGCTACGTAAACCAGCAACCTCGCCGGCTCAGGGATAAGACAGCTCGACGTCAGTCGCCGGTACTGTATAAACCCAGAGGGGCGACGAGTTTGCCGCACGATAGGATGGTCCGTCGCGGATTAGTCTTCAGACGCCGAGCGTCCGATGTCATCCAACGGAAAACGTGCCTTACAATCGAGTATAAGCGTGTATATTAGGACTGGAAATGTATGGGTATGGATATGAACCCCAAAAAAGTGGCATGGAGAGAGAGTGACAGAGGAAATTTATATGATTCACAACAATGTGATATTTATTGATGTCAATTTTTCATTGATGTCAAACCGATGTCAATTTTTCATTAATGTCAAACTGATGTCAATTTTTCATTGATGTCAAACTGATGTCAATTTTTCATTGATGTCAAACTGATGTCAATTTTTGTATTGATGTCAATTTTTATTCAACGATCACGTAAGTGACTCACATTCCTCTCCATACTCTCCAATAATTGGGACATTTCGAGAGATGAGACATTTCTGGACACCGAACGATTATTTATATATGTAGGGTAATGCCGGGGGAGTTGGCCGTAGGGGAGAGATGGCCAATAGAAATATTTCATAGAACCGCTAATCAGATGTCGCCTGTTACTGCTTACTTCGCGTCGTGCGCCGGTGTAAGCACGTCCTTATATACAGGTCATGGAGACTAGAGTAAGGAGTGGACACAGCGTGCTTTAGAAGTGGACACGAAATCGGTACCTCTTGTGGCGGCGCTGCGGTCGAAAACATCCAAGTAGATTAAAGTCACTGCTAACGGACGTGTGCCGCACATTTCAAAAGCATCTTGAATTCATTTTTTTTCCAAATTCTGAGTTTTACTTCGTTTAATAAATCCTTACTTATTTCCATATATACATAAGAATAAAATGAACGGTTTACCTTGCTTATTGAAGGAAACGTTGAATAAAGAAATTCACCAAGACTGAAGAGATTTTTGATACTTTATAAATTACGATTATGACAGGAGGCCATGATGGAAATGGGAAGAGCTTTGTGCTGCGCAAGCGCTGAACGATAATATACTGCTATTGGTGGATGTTACCGATCTTTGCGATGCTAGTGGCAGAACATAGAACTATTGAAAGAACAGATATCCAGTACGCTGGTACTACGTATTCTCCTATCCTGTGTCCACTCCTTTACTCTAGTCTCCATGATACAGATCTTGAAACGAAGGTGCTGGTGGTGGTTCGCTACGAGCCCCAAAAATTATCTCGACTTGTGGCCGCAAGGGCGCGCTGTAGGCAGGGAAGGTTGGCGTAAACCGCGCACCGTGCGTGCGCATTAATAAATCATCACTTCATGTGCTTATGTGCATTGGTATAAGATATTACACGATAAACAAATCTCAAGGTGAGAGAATCAGAAAAAATAAGGCTATCGATGCATTCACTCTATCAATGCATTTATTTTAAGCCCCGTATGGAAGCTGTTCGATCTCAAGCGACCTGGATCACATTCGCCAGCACTTGTTCCTTAACGAATTTATACCCCGTTTTGCATTTTGGAACCGCGCACGGCTTTGCCATGGTGACAATCGTAAGTACAATTATCGTAGGTAGAAGTATTTTATTACATTTGGATTGATTCAGTAAATATAATTTGTATAAACGTGCGAAATGCGAACAAACAAGCGGGAATACAGTATATCAATATAGTCCATCTCTTTTCATCCCCTTATCGGAGGCGCCGCGTAGTGGCTACAGTAGGCCCTAACAACCCGAGAACTATGGTTGGCCGCCCCCACCATCGGAATGTAGGGTCGCTTTAATACCTGTATATAAGACCGTGAGGGTAAGTAAGTGTACGAGCAAATTTTTTTCCAAAAAAATGGAAAAGTAAATAGAATCCTTTTTGATTGTTTTATCCACTACTAAAAATGTTTGAAGGGTTCATGTTTTACCTTGCGGTGATGTTATTTTCCCAAAATGATGATTAATTTTGTATATCTTGGATACTTCACGAATAGTGCTTTGTTATAACCCCAAGATTTCGCACGTATTGCCATCTCTTCCGGAAGGTCAGGAGAGATGGTGACGTACAGTCGGTGTACGATGGCCATATGATTACTTGTGATGTATTCAAATCATTCAATTTTACTTCATTTGTTTTAGATGCCTAATAAGTACAAGGAAAATGTAATTGCTCTGCGAGGGAACGACTGAAGAATCACTAAGTAGTTATTAGTGATGTGAAAAATGATAGGTTATCGGTTCGCGCGGCCGCTAGGATCTACGAAATAACCAGGAAGACCTTCGAAAAATGATATAAGGAGAACAATGACAAAAAATGTTGCGGAGAAAGTTATTATGAAACCCGTCTCATCGAAGACTGGATTGAGTACATAGTGTGCCAACTTTGGATACACGAAAGCAGTACTGAATTCGATTATATGTGTTCTACATGTGACCAAGAAAAAAATTAAGAATCAAAACATGAAACCAAAGAGAAAACATCACTCCTCTACACACCCGGATACTCCGGGAGAGATGAACAATCGTGATGTTAAAAAGATACTCATTTCAAGATTGATCTCATAAGTTTATTTTATTTTTTAAAATTATCTTGAAGTTAAATATTCAAAGTTCAACTACAAATGGAGATTAGTAATGAAACTCCTGTACTTTTTTATTTACTTTATTTTCGGTTCCTTGAGAAAACTGTGGCCAACTACCCCGGACTTACCCTATGTGTGTATATATTAGAACGTTGAATAAGTGCTCGCTGTTTTTCAATAGATGGCGTTACAGGAACTACGTGTGTGTAGTTTAAGATGGTAACGTATCTATAAAGAAGTACTATAAGCAAGTTTGAAATTCATTGCATGTCATTTCGCCGAAGTGTAAACAATTTTCTTTTCATAGTTTTGTACATGTAAAATTCCGTGCCAAAAGAGAGTATTTGAGGGCAATTTTACTGCATTACTTTATTTAAAAAAAATCTGCAGCTGAAGCACACAGAATTCTTGCTCTGGCTTACGGCGACCATGCTCTGTCAGAAACAACATGCAGAGATTGGTTTGGACGCTGCAAAAAGAATTAGTGTTATGTGTTGAATTGGAGGCATTACTTTATGAAGACTCATGTCAGACGCTAGCTGAACTTGCAGAATCATTAAGAGTTGATCACACAGCAGTTACGAAACGTTTGAAAGCGTTAGGAATGATTTTTCAAAGTAAAGCATGATTTTTTTATGAAAAAAAGTGAGAACTTATTCAACATCGCAATATATAGCACACATATAAATAATCGTTCGGTATCCAGAAATGTCCGCATCTCTCTCCGTCCAATCTACACAGGCGTATATGTGTGTATGTTTCGATAGGAAAGAAATCGTACTCGAAGCAATACGAAGCAAGCAGTATCCTCGCCCCATATTTCAATCACGCTTTTCTCTGGTCTGGCAAGCTCAGACTCTCTTTCACTTTTCCGTGATCGTGGCACTCCCATTGGTAGACTATGCAGCGTATATACCGCTGGGAAAAGCATCCGTCCGTGAAAGCCTCATACCGCAACGTCATCCTACATCCCCACTCCATATACCGGCAACCATCGCCCCCAGATAACTCGGAACTGGCATTTTTCTTTGGGAAAACTGCATCGGCCTGTTTGGCGTTTTCCCGGCACTCGCGTCGATCCTGCGCGCGTTGACAGTGCGCCCGAAGCTTTCCTGCTTGAAGGGGTAGTTGAAGAAGAAGGAGTACGATGAGGTCAAGTGAGTTATCGGGAAGGTTTCAAATGCGATTGCAACCGGACCGAAAAATCTTGCGAAAATACATTAAGTTCCTCTTTCTCGTCCCTCTCGAAGCACATATCTCCGCTATCTACTCTTACGCCGCGCGACCCTTCTTTTCACTCGATCCGCATGGAAAAATAAACATTTGAGATATCTTACTACCGTGCGAGGGAGCTTGAGGGCCGCGTGGTTCAAAGTTATTTCGCAACACGTTATATTGGGATGCTGAATAAGTTCTGGCTGTTTTTTTCGTTAAAATTACCGCTTTTAAACAAAATGCGGTTTATAAACATCTCACCCCTAATGCTTTTAAGGCGTGAGATGCAGTCAGAATTTTCAAAAAATCGATTTTTTAAAAACAATTTCTTGAAATATGACGTTTCGAAAATATTCCCTGAAAATTTCAAGTCAATCCGATGAATAGTTTTCGGGATATCCCACAATTAGTGAAGGGGCGTCGCGTCCCCATGGCAGATAGCGGCTGACAAACGCGCAAACGATAATACCCGAGAAGGCAGAACGCTTTGAAGACAACAACAAATTAATATTTTGGAAGCTTCCACATCAGTAGAAGCCCTATTGTATGGGCCAGGAATTGATGATTCGATGTAAGTAATTTTTTAATTAGAATTTCTATAAATCCATCAAGTGTAAAATTGGGAAACTCTTTCAGTGATTTAAAAAAATGTATTGCTCAAAAACTATGAACTTTAGCCAAATTTTGTAAATAATGCTTTCGTTTTAAAATTGCCCAGAATATTTTTTTTAATGTCATCCCGAAAAACTTGATTAAAAAAAATTGTTTTAACAATTGACTATAAACAGGTGAATGCTCGGCTTTTCGGCAAAGAATTGTGATATTCGCATTCAGCGGATCAAAATACATAAAAAAAAGTTTAGCTTCATCCATCGACCTCAACATTTTACGAACATACAATACCGGATCCACATCGAAAAACTTTAAACGCCTTTTTCTCGAAACTATGTTTTTCAAGTCGGTGACCACTATAATTAAAAAACCACTCGATGGATTTTGATGAAATTTTGTGTGCTTATTGATCAAAATTATATGAAACGTCTCGTTCGAAGATGATAGTCAATGTAGTCATGCTTGTCATGCTCACTTCACAACGTTTAGCGGCTAGTTACGCGTTTTTTTTTGTATATGTTAGTAACCTTATCCCACTCCGATCGTATGGTGCCATGTCTATCGACTTCATATTGTTTTGTGTAAAGAACTGAGAATTATCACGCGGTATTTTGAAGATGATAGCGGGTAAATCGTTTTGGGTATATTTTACGGGTGGGAGCCTATCATCTTCGAACGAGACGTTTCATATAATTTTGATCAAACTTTGCCCGCCTTCGGCGGGCTTGTTTGATCTATCAATTATATTGCACGTCTCGTTCTCGATGATAGTCAATGTAGTTTTTTAGAGGCAGTGATAATTCTGTATGGTTTATCATTTAACATATTTATTTTATTATCTTTGTTGGAATTAACATTTATTACAAACCAAACGCTTAAGGAAGAAAATAGTTTTAATAACTATGATAAAATCGTTCGAGCAAATTGATCATTGGGAGTCTGGATAGGTTTGTTATAACATTTTTGAAAGGTTTGAGACCCTGGTGACCCTCTAGCACTCCGTCTTATTAAGTAAATTAATCAGTGTCAATTCCGGCTTTTCTGAGGAGTGTTTTTATCCAATGTCCTAGCATTTGTGACGATACTGTTCCATATGGTTTAACAGTTGAAATTAGCAGATTTGTTGTTTTTTCATCTCTCAATTTCTTGGTGAGTTCTATATATTCTAATATCGCTGACGCCACGCATAAGCCTTGTCTTTCGTAAAAATATGGTAATATTAATTCGGGTTGAAAGGCTCCTGGTCTCGAGGTTTTAATTTGATCTGGAATTTTGATGCTTAAACCGTTATTATTTTTGAAGATATTTTCTATCTTTATTGTTGACAGGGTTTGTAGTCTTTGGGCAGTCGTTAACGCTAATAATGTCGCTACTTTTTGAGCAGCGTCCATGAATTTTATTGTTTTTAGTGGATAAAGTTTTTCTAAATAATTCAGAACCGGCGTTATATCCCAGATTGTAGCATATTTTGGTCTTGTTGGTTTGGTTTTGTATATTCCTTTTAAGAACCGAGACACTAATCCATCGGCATTTATGTCACTATCTGTTATCAATGAGATTGCGGAACGATCAGTATTCAACGCACTATAACCTACGCCAGATTTAAACCTTTCGTTGAGAAATGTGATGATGTCTGTGGTTTTAGCGTGGAAGACATTTAGGTTTTTTAAATGGATAAATTTCCACCATTGTCTGAGACTGGTCTCATATTGTTTAAGTGTTGATCTTGTGATCGATTCAACCATTACGTTTACGGATTCCTCATCAATCCCTTTTCTTAGCAAAGCTGACCGGATAATCTGCCTACCTCCAATGAAAGGCGGCACGCTAGTGGGTGGCTCTCCTTTCTGCAAGGAGACATTAGTAATGTAGCAGAACGATGAATTGTGATTGTGGGTTCGAGAGAAAGTGATCTAAATAAAGGATACCATGGTTGGGATGACCATGCAGGTACTACCACTATTCCTACAGCTTTGTCGTTAATTATTTTTCTCAATGTTCGCGGTACAAATGTGAAGAGAGGAAAGGCATAAAATGCTTCATGTTGCCAAGATACTGTAAAAGCGTCGACCTTTTCTGCTTCTGGATCAGGGAAACGTGAATAAAATCTTTCGCACTTTCTATTCAGTCGAGACGCGAATAATCTATCGAGAAAGGTCCATATCTTTTTTCAATTTGTTGAAAAACTGATTGGGTAAGTTTCCATTCTGTGTCTATATTTGTAACACGTGAGGCTTTGTCAGCGTCAAAATTCGCAGCTGAACTGATATAAGAAGCTTTTAGCCAGATTTTCCGACATTCGCACCATCCCCAAATTTTCCTTGATAGCTCGCTGAGGTGAGGGTATTGTACTCCTCCGGCTCTATTTATGTATGCAACCGCAGTAGTATTATCTAATCGAAGTAAAACTTCACACTCGGACAGATCAGCGGCAAAACATTTTAAGGAAAAAAGGGCAGCTAATAATTCAAGATAGTTGATATGTTTCTTTCTTTCTTTTTCGTTCCAGAAACCGGAAGAGCTTATATTGTTACAATAACAGCCCCAGCCAGTAAGGGAAGCGTTTGAAAAAATTTCAGTACAGAAAGTCGATTTCCTTATTGGATTTGAGCCAATAGTAGCATTGGTTTTCCACCATTCCAATTCATCTATCATAGATTCATTTATCTTGATTTTTCGTTCGTAGTCACCACCATTGAATTTCAAAGCTAGGAATTTTTGTCTCTCTAATCTTTTACAATGAATGAAGCCTAAAGCCACTGCTGGGCATGCACCTTTTAAAATGCCTGAAAATCTTGCAAATTCTCGAATTTTATATGTTTTCCCTATTTTGTAATTGCTTGTCATCTCCACAATTTGATTTTTCTTTTTATCTGTCAGGTTTAGTGAAAACTTTGATGAGTCGATTATAAAACCTTAATATTTGCATATCCGATCAGCCATTAAAACACTTTTTTGAAAGTTTATAATGAAACCTAGTTGTTCTAATAGTTGAATGGCTTCTTTTGTATTATTATTGCATGCTGTTTTCGATTTGTTGATGAATAGAAAGTCATCCAAATATATTATTACCAGCGTTCCTTTCAATCTCAGTTTGTTAATTATAGGTTTCATTATTTTTGTGAAGATATAAGGGCTGGTGCATAAGCCAAATGGTAAACAGGTAAATTGATATAGTTTTCCTTTAAGTTTGAGTCTAAGATATTTTTTGTGGCCTTCATAAATTGATACTACGAAATAAGCGTCTTTCAGGTCCACCGGGCTCATGTAATCATTTCAAGAGATTAAATTTAGTACTGATCGCATATCTTCTAATTTGGAATGTGGTGGTGTGATGAATTTATTTAATTCTTTCAAATTGCAAATGGATCGGTACGAGCCGTCTGGTTTCGGCACCAAGAAGTAGGAAAACAAGAATTGACCTTCGGTATAGCTACATTCTTCAATTGCACCTTTCTTTTGAAGTTTTTTAATTTCCAATTGAAGTTGGTTTGTTTCCATTCGGGTTCGAATTCTTTCATTCAGTGGAGATTTTTGATTTGGTATTTCATTGAAGGGAATGCGATAGCCTTCCAAATAGCTCAGGATATACTTATCCGAAGTAATTCTTTTCCATTTATAGATGAAAAGTCGTAGACGTCCAGCGATTTGATCTACCTTATCTATTTCTTGGATGACGATCGGTTCGTCATCTGAGAGTGGGTCTTGAATGAATTCGTTGTATTCTGGAAGGGCTTCTTTTTCGGTTTGAATATTCGTCTTTTTTGGACTTGACCCACTTGTCGATAATGCGCAGGTGGAAATTTTGAGTGTCCCTGGTTTTTTTAATGGCCGAAGGTTTTTTGTACGTTCTTGTCTTTAATTTCCGCGCAGGCTTTTTCGATTTCTTTGGCGTCCTTAACTTTGTCTTTTAGGTTATTACCGTAGAGCCATTCATCCGAAATCATCGCATCTACTGTAGGTTTAATCTTCTTATTTAGCTGGGGCGTGATGAAAGATTTCGGAGCGATTGATTGCTGATAAAAGACCTCAGTCAGTCAGTTGATAGGTAGAGAGACTGCTGCGCCCAATGCAGCCAGAGCCGTTCCTATACAATTTTACGTCTCTAAGAAATGTTCATCTCTCTTTTTTGCAATTTCTGAGAGTAGTGGTATGATTTCCAAATTGATTCGAGGTGCTTCGGTGTACAATATCCCTTTTCTGTTGTATAGTTCAAGAATCTCTTTTTTTTCTGTGGCAAGCCTTGTTTGATCCATTTGGACCAAGTGTTTGATAATTCTGTATGATATTTGACCTCTTTGACTTTTGATTAATTCGGATCCGCACCGAGTACTTCAGTACACTATCTCTCAATATCAATTCCTCTGAGTTTTCTTCGATGAGTCGTTTATCTACGTGTGGCGTCGATTCATTTCCCTTATTTTCGCTATTATCTGTAATAGTGAGAAAATAGTGGCAACTGGGATCGGGAGCGGTAGTGGCTGTGGGTAATGCTTGTTGCGTAAATGGTATTAATTTTTTGTTCTTATTGAACATTACCATTTTATCCTGGGTGAATCAGTGGGTAACGCTTGTTGCTTAAATGGTATTAATTGTTTGTTCTTATTGAACATTACCATTTTACCTTGGGTGAATCGTATGGGTTTGGTCAGATTCGTGTGGAATCTGACACTCAATATTCCTGTGGAATAATTGAGTAATTGAGAGAAGCACAATTTCTCTTGAGAAACAACTCGTGTAGAGTTTTATTTACCGGGTTTCTCAGTAACGATAATGTGCTCTGATTCCTGATGGTCGTTTGAACCGTGGATCAGTTTTTCTATCATTTTAGACAGACTATCCATCTGATCTTGGAGTTTCTTAATTTTTGCGTCTTCTCTCCGTTTGTGATTTTCCTCAGATCTTGATCGTGATCTTGATCGTTTTCTTTTCGTTTTTATGATCCGGCATAATCTTTTTTTTTATCGAGTTATAGAATTTTTTCTTCGTAACTATGCAGAAAAACGTGTTGAAGCTTTGGCACAACGAAACAATATGGAGTCGATAGACATGGTATCATACGATCGGAGTGGGATAGGGTTACTAACATGTACAAAAAAAACGCGTAACTAGCCGCTAAACGTTATGAAGTGAGCATGACAAACATGACTACATTGACTATCATCGAGAACGAGACGTGCAATATAACTAGTCCTTAATCGAAGGATTTTCATTTTTGTTGAAAATTTATATATTTTTTTAAACAATAATCGAGCGATTTTTTGGAACTTTTCGGAAGCCGCCATTTTGTTACTTTATGAAAAAAAAGCTTCGATTAAGGACTAGATTTATTATTAAGCTAATGATTTTTTGTTTGGTTTTTTTTTTAATTTCAGATGATCCAGTAAAATTGTATGATGGTAACCGCAAAGCACTACATGCCGAAGGGGGTCCAACAAAGATGGCGATATTTTTATAAATAATCAATATTTTTCTTTGAAAATTTGTCCAAGTCAAGTTGAAATATAACATAAAAAGACTGTGTAACCACTTCGTAAAACAAACTTAGGTACTATAAATAAAAAAATATTGAAAATGCTCGTTTTTTCACGCCTCTGACTGCATCTCACCCCTTTAAACGTTTAAAAACTGTTGTGTGATCAACTCCTAATGATTCCGCAAGTTCAGCTAGCGTCTGACACGAGTCTTCATAAAGTGTCCAATTCAACACATCAAAATGATTATTTTTGAAGCGTCTAAACCAATCTCTGCATGTTGTTGCCGACCGAGCATAGTGGCCGTAAGTCTCACCAAGAATTCTGTGTGCTTCAGCTGCACATTTCTTTTTGAATACAGTAGTGCAGTAAAATTCCCCGGAAATACTCTTTTTGGCACGAAATTTAACATGCTTAACACTATGGCAAAAAAATGTTGTTTTCACTCCAGCGAAATGACATACACTGAATTTCAAGCTTGCTTGGAGTGCTTCTTCATAGATGCGTTACCATCTTAAACTACACGCTCGTATTTGTGGTAACGCTATCTGTTGGAAAACAGCGAGAACTTATTCAACGTCCCAATAGATTGACGGTACGATGAAATGGGATCGGAATATTATTTATCACGGCAAGGCATGGGATATACATATCCACTCGCTTTTCACCTCCACGTACCCAGAGCGACCGTTTCATTTATATTGCTCGTCTCTTTTCCGGGCACTCGTGCACACACTCCCCGAGATACGCTTCCGACGAAGAGCGCGAGATTCACCGATTGTCGGCACGACCTTGCCGACGATCGATTATTCCTTTCAATCGCCAACTCCTCGGCCAAGTAATCGGATAATGTTGGCTGAGCTGTGCTGCCCGCTTCTGCTATTGCTACTGCTATGCTTTGGACGCCAGAAGCAGCCACTGCTGAAACGCCCGCGCGGGGACGAGGAAATAGCAGTTCCGGTACCTCGCTCCGACCAAGCCACGACGGCGACGGGGAAGAACTTTTCTTTTTTTATTTTGCTCACAGAGTAGATCCGGACGATAAGAAGTCGCGTCTCGTTTTATCGGGTTTCCAACGTCGTGACTACCAGCCGATCGCGACACGCTTACAGAAGGGATGCAGGCCGGCAAGCACACGCCCAAGTTTTTCACGTTGCAATCGAAATATATGTGCCTAACAGCCCATGTAATTGGTCTGTCGTCCGCTACGGATTTCCGAGGCAATCACGCACGCTAAAAATAATACGACCTGTGCACGTACACACGTGGACGGGACCGCCGAATCAATGAACGCACTCGGAGAGACCCAGGCACCGGAGAAGAAAAAAAGTAAAGCACAATTGCGACGCAATTGCACGGGTGAAATCACTTCGCTTTGCGAATAAAAAAAGATGACTTTCCAATTGGTAATGTCGCGTGAATAAAAGGTGTACTGGGTTCAAAAATCAATGGGTTCCCTCATATTCTCATTAGGTCCACCCGTTTGCAACAGCATGGTGACTCCACCTCCCATAGTCACTCCCCTTCCCATTTATATTCGTGTAACGCTTTAGGGTGAAAATCTGAATTGACCCATTGCACTCAAAGCCTTTTTCGCCCAGATAGAAAGTGACGAGCGAGAGTCACCACTTGAGTACAAAGGGTTAATTCGTGTAACTAACATTTCGCGGGTGCATTCTGGTAAAATTTAGGCTAATATTGCATCATTCGTTTTGGAAAAAAAAGGACGGTTTATAATTCGTCGAGGTGTTTTCCACCATATTTATCACTCTATACGAAAAATGAAAAATCTCGAATATACAGGGTGTCCAATAGAAACTTACTAAAACTAAATGTCTCTTCCCTCCATGAATTCAATAAGGGTCCCTTTTTCTAAGGCGCATACCTGAGGCCCCGCAGTTTTATTCCAGCCGTGGTGGAAGCCAATACGCGCGCGTCAAAATGACTGAGCTCTAAACGGAAGAAAAAGTATATCTTATTGAGTGCTTCTTCTCGAGGGGAAAAATTTATAGTAATGCGTATAGAGGATTTCGTACTAAGTTTGGAACTCAGAGTTGCCAGCGAGAACACTCTGAAAAGGTAAGAATTTAATATTCATTCATATTCATCTATCACACAACTTGTGTTTCAATTCAATTAAACTGCATTGAAGTAATTTTACGTTAATTTTTGTAGGATAATCGATAACTTCGTGAAGTATGGTACACTCCAGGACCGTAGACACAAGTTGCCAGGTCCATCTGTTACGGTGACTACACCAGAGAAGATCAACGAAGTTGAGAATTAATTTAAACAAATTTCAATGATTCGATTCGGAAAGCTGCTCAAGCATTAACAATAACCAAATTATCGTTACACAACATTTTGAAATATTTTTTAAAGTTTCATCCGTATAAAATAAGCACTCATCAATTGTTAACTGAACATGCCATGACGAAAGGCATCGAATTTTGTAACACTATTACGGGAATGTTTGAAGCCGAAAAACTTAATGAGAAATTGATTATTTATTCCGATGAAGCACATTTTTGGATGAATGGGTACGCAAACAAGCAAAATTACCGGTTTTGGGGAACGCTACATATCGCTAGCGAAGTCCCTTCATCCACAGAAAGTAACGGCATGGGCAGCGATTTTGTAAAAGGAATTTATTTGCCATTCTTGGAATCTACGGTAACAGGAGAGAGTTAAAAACAGCTTTTGGAAACGAAATTCTTCCCTTGTGCAAAAAAGAGGGGACTGGTTAAAAATGTTTACTTCATGCAAGATGGAGCGACGCCGCACCGGACTCATGAGGTGTTTGAAGCTACTCATCGCGTATATGGGACTCGAGTAATCGGTCTGGGGTACCCTAAATTTGCTCAAGGCAGACTAGAATGGCCTCCGTACTCACCGAACCTGAACCCTTGTGATTTTGTCTTGTGGGGTTACATTAAAGATCATTGTTACGCTAAAAACCTCAGCACAGTAGAAGAACTGATCGCGGCCATCCAGAAAGTGGTTCGCGGCATCACGAACGATACGTTGGACACAGTTTTTCACAGTGTTCAAAAGAGAATTGATTTTTGTGCACAATCTAACGGTTCGCACTTCGAAAATATCTATCATTAATCACTGTACTTTTTCGTTATTTTCATAAGATGTAATAAATTGACATAAAAAATATTTGACTGGGTTTTATTTATGTGCGTTTAAAACTGCAGACTTTCCTCTATTTAAAGCAATTTGGCTTTTCTGATTCTATGCACGTGTTTTAAAATGACAGTCGATTAGTTTCAGCAACTTCCTATTGGACACCCTGTATATCATTTTCGACATTAGGTAAGTTGTTCAATGAAGAACAGATTAAGGCGTTAGGCTACTGTGAACATTTCAAAACTCTCGTTCGTCGCTTGAGGCAACTCAAATTGAAGAGGAAGATCCCATGTATGGCGCAGGAATCGCTGATTGGAGGTAAGCTTATGATTACAACGATCGTGCTGGTACTGGAACTTCAAACGAGTTTTTCTCGAAACGATGTTCTTCAAAACGATGTACACGGTTTCTTGACATATAATGAACGGATTAACTTGAATCTTGGTACACTTATTCAGTGTCATGGTAGTTTAGTCTTGACCGACGTTTTTCTTCCTAATATTTCTTTTAATCAGTTGTAACTATATAATGATGTCATTTTTCCTCGTAAAATCGAACAAAAATGTTTAAAAAAATTGTTCGTCATTGAAACACGATAACAAAAAATCAAGTCTTAGCCAATATCTATTTTTAGAAAAAAAATCCTTTTTTTAGTTTTCAGATCAACTGGGCGGCTGAAATCAAGTACACCGTTGAGCCTTTCAATTTCAAAGGTTTTTTCAAGATTGTTTCTAACTTCTTTAATCACTAACATTTTTTTAATGAAATTTGGTACTCAACTTTGTTAATATACATACGAATAAGTGTCCAAAGGATTTATCAATCAACTTACTTATTCGGGCTATTTCGGGACTTTCGGGGCGTCCGATAGCCTAAACCTTTAATTCGCAAAGCTCGCGAAAGCAATGGAGTGCTTAATGAAATTTTATTATTATGCGCCCACTGAACGAGCCACTTCAACGGATGTAGCCAGACGCACACTACTTGAAAAAAATGAAATCCAGTAACCTCACAATCAATCATGCAATACATTCGAAATAAAATCTACCGCAAATGTACTCCACCGCTCTTCGTGTGTGTTCATCCAATGAGCATGCTTACAAATCCAATTTTTCAAACAGTCTCGATTTTGATCGAATTCGCAATTATTCCCATCAACCATTTTGCTCCAAAACTAGAGGATTATGCGCCTCGTCTGCGTTGAGTAATCGAGTTGCACGGCCGAGCAAGTTTTCAATTTGCGCCGCAAGTATAATTTTAATTCGATCCATCTTTGATCCGTGGTCAGTCACGCACTTGGTCGCGTTTTTTTCTTCATCTCATTAAAAACGTAACGATGCATTGACGCACCATTATTGGAGCCTTCCAAAGACAGCTATACACGACCAGCTACTCCGTCAGCTGCTAATATTAGCTCTTTCCCGTCAGTTTCCAAGACGCCTCAATTGGCCACGTGGAATCGTATACAGTTCGGGGAGAACGCGTGGATTCACGAGGGAATAAAAGAAGCTGCCGCGGCACATATCGCGCGGAGGCATCGCAAGGTGGCTTTACGACTGGCAGCGCAATTCTCGTGTAACCGTACGAACGGTAAGGGTGCATAGCGGGTCGTAAAGTTGTTTCCCCTCATTCGATAGCGCTAACACACACCTCGGACGAAAGTCACGTACACGCGGTTCGGGTCGTCAGAGGAGAGTTCACTCAGGCGTTTGCTTTGTTTCTTTCTTTTCCTTCTGGTATGCGGGGGTGCGTCAACTTTTGAGCGACTGGTGGCGTAAAAGTACGTGCGGCTTCCATCCAGCGGTATAAAACCCACGTTCCCGTGCTCCCTCCTATATGTATGAATGTATGTGTATGTATATATATATATATATATATATATATATATATATATATATATATATATATATATATATATATATTAGGGTGGCCCTTAGCACGGCGTCAAACGAAATTTGACGCGTTCAACCTCTCGATGAGTTTCAAATAATTTTAAAAAAAAGTGTGCAAAATTTCAGCCCTCTATTTCAATTACATACCGTGCCTGTAAGCATGAAGTTTTTAACATTGAAAGCCCATTTAAATTTTCGACATTTCCGATTTTCTTTTGTTTCAATTTTCTCAATGGCTCTAAAAATATGAACTCTGCGTGAATCCATTGAGTATCAACCCGACAACAAGATCTCTCGGATTTTAGGCCCAAATTCCACCCTAGGATTACGAAATTCGTACTATATGGAAGCTCAATTTCCTGATTTTTTTAAATTTTATGATTATTCCGTGAATAACTCATTTTACGGTGAAGTTTTATAGAATATTTTTTGTAGGAAATTTTTTCAGCTGCAAATACAATCGCATAAAATTATAATTCATCTATTTTATTTTTATTTTTTCATAAACAAATGCATAGATAAATTTTTATTTTTTTTACAAAAAATCTCGCATCGCAGTCTTTTTTTTTGGCATCGGGAAATTGCTTTCGGTGTTCAGACACAAGTTGGAGGATGTATTGTTTCTGCGTCTCGTTGTTGGTCAGAATATTATTATATTCGTCAATTAGCTGTACTGCCCGCTCTGCAGGATCGTTCACAACTTTCAATTTTGTGACTATTGCCAAACCTTGTTGAAATGTTTCCTCTTTGCTCCACTCTGAAGGGTCGACGTTGAGGAATTGCGTACCGATACCAAATCTTTCAAAAAACATGAGACAGTGAGGAGTGATGAAATGGTCCAAGTTTTTGTTCAAGAGATTTACCACTTCCTTGGGGTTTATTTCGAGTCGTTTGGGACAACTCTCTCTCATTTCATCATCCAATGACTCATCTATATTCACTTCGATAGCCATTTTCCGCTTCAAATCAATCGACAAACTCTCGTCAAAAAACGCCATAGCAATAGCTTCAGGGCTGAGGTACCACAAGTGATTGATGAATTTGTTCACAGTAACTTTAGATATTTGTGAATCGATCGATTCATAATCGTGGAGTGTTTTTATGAATCCCAAATCATGGTTCGGAGCTTGTGGTGCCAAGGGACATGTAAACCATGCCTTGATATATATCATGACGATGAAAATACAAATTCCTCTAATCCCTTTTTCTTCCTGTGCAGTCAACTTAAAGCAATCTCTGAATAAATAGATTTTTAAGCAGTATAGAGCTTTTGCCATCCAGCGAGCGTGGTGCATACCTCCTGGACTTCTAAATTTTACTTCAGAGGGTGGGACAACACCAAGGAATATAAGTGTCAAGTCCAACAATTCTTTGTAATCGTCTCGTGGCTGTACAACGGTTTGAGTTTTTTCGACGAAACACCGAATACTTTGAACGTGATCTTGTAGTATATTCTTCACAGTTTCATTGACCACTCTTAGATTTCGATTGGTCAATGTCGCTCCAAGTCCTTTTGAACCTCTTGAAAATTGGAAATTCTGGTCCACTTGATACTGGCATTTTTACATCAAAAACTGCTTTCAGTACCAATTCGAAGATATGATGTCGACAAGGAATGTACAAAAGATCTTTCCGCAAAATTCGTTCAAGCAGAGTTGCCGCACCTTTCATAGTTCCCAAATTTGAAGCTGTTGTATCACAACACAATGCCTTAATAGACTCAGAAACACCCCAATCTTCTAGAACTTCGTGTATTGCTGTTGCTTGAGCCTCTCCTGTGCCATTGTCCAATTCTGGGATCCCCAAGAGTTTTTCTGTATCTCCGTTTGTTATTACAATAGGTAGTCTATCAAGAACTTGGCGTTTCAATAAATTGGGCAGTAACTTCCCATCCCACTGAAGAACAGCTGCCTTTAGCTCGAGTTCTTGAAATACTTTTTTGATATTCCTCGCTTTTACTTCGCGTAATCGTTCTCTTTGCCGACTGATCGATGTTTTGTTAATAATCAACGTTGATACATCGTAATTGAGACGATGAGCGACCGTGACGATCAAGTGTACGGCTTGTCTGTCTGATATTTTGCATCGATCTAATACTGCGACGAGCTTTTCATCAAAAATATTGATCGTTCCTCTTGATTTTTTTGGAGCCAGTGGTCCAGATTGATTTAAATTCTCAGGCGACCATTCAGTTTCATCGTCATCAAGTGAAACGTTAGAATACGTACCAAGACTATTTTGGCTACAACTCACCGTCCCACCACTTGAAGCCAATTCAACAATTTCATCTAAAATAAATTAATCGTGATGATTTTGTCTTATTAAATAGGGGTTATAGCGAATTCATAATAAAAATGTGAAATATAATGATTACGTACTCCATAATGCTTTTTGTTCTTCCAGTTTCTCCAAGCGCCTCTTTCTCAACTCTTCTTGCTCTAAACGAATTCTTTCTTCTTGTTCATATATCGGTTCAATATTTGATATATAACCGATTCGCTCAGGTTTTCTTTGGTTCAATAAGAACTCTTTTTGTACTTCATCAATCCTTTCAAAAACATTAGCATGAGCGATGTCAAATAGAGTCTTCAACTCAGAAGTAAAAGCGTCTTCTTTTGGTTTATTGTAGGATTTGTCACGATTCTTTTGTAGTCGCCGCCAGGTTTGATAGAGGGACTCCAATTTTTCGATGCAGTGGATTCGTTGTTTGGTCGGAAATTGTGCTTTTTGCCAAAAGATTATGAATTCATCAATGACCAATGTTGCACTTTCTCGCAATGTCATCTGATTTAACTCTCGAAGATAGAAAAATAGGACTTTCAGTACTTGTAGTTTGGATGGTAATTTATTACCAACTATCTGTGTGTCGATATCTCCAATCAGAAAAATATTCTGACGTAGTCTTGGAGTCGAGGGCATCATAAAATGAGTTAAAATTCAATATTCATGAAAGCGACTATCAAGTTTCAAAGAATCACCTTCTTAATCACTCTGTCTATTCACAATGTTATTGTGATGCGAGAATGGATTTGAGGTTAAACTTTTGACTCGTGTTGCGAATGTCAATAATATAAAGAGGCTACATTGCCGACAGAAGGAACTTGATCCGATAAAAGCGCCAAATTCGAATTCGAATTTCAGAATATTGAGTTCGGACGCAGAAAAATGTATCCTTACCTATTCGGCACACACAATTTCCTCGGTGGATTATATGATCGCTAGAATTGAGTGAATGGAGAAAAAAATGACAGAAAACTTACAAACATTACTCCTACAAAAAATATTCTATAAAACTTCACCGTAAAATGAGTTATTCACGAGATAATCATAAAATTTTTTGAAATCGGGAAATTGAGCTTCCATATAGTACGAATTTCGCAATCCTAGGGTGGACTTTGGGCCTAAAATCCGAGAGATTTTGTTGTCGGATTGATACTCAATGGATTCACGCAGAGTTCATATTTTTAGAGCCATGAGAAAATTGAAACAAAAGAAAATTGAAAATGTCGAAAATTTAAATGGGCTTTGAATGTTAAAAAGTTCATGCTTACAGGCACGGTATATAATTGAAATAGAGGGATGAAATTTTGCACACTTTTTTTAAAAATTATTTGAAACTCATCGAGAGGTTGAACGCGTCAAAATTCGTTTGACGCCGTGCTAAGGGCCACCCTAATATATATATATATATATATATATATATATATATATATATATATACACACACGTTCAAGTGCATAACGTTTAGGCAAAGTTTAATTGGCTCCCGCGATGCGCAAGCTCTGATCCGTACGAAAAGAACCAACCGGGACTATTTGTAGGGTCGCTCCTTCCCGAGAGAGCCCTGCAGAATGCTCTCATGAACATGCTGATATATCCCGAAGATAAACAAGTCTTGTATTTTTACCTGCTAAGCCAGATCGTATCGCGGGAATGACATCATGCAATTGCTTACTTTACCCGCGGATGTATCTGAGTTATTTGAAGAACGTACAATGCTAGGCCGGCAGCGTCAGATAATACGGATTCATTTGTAGAAATATGATTTAGGAGCACGTTTGTAAGAGTCGTCAAAATGGACAAACTATGCTAAATAGGCCATTCTATTGGATAATCCATAAATACCAAACTTTAGACCTGCGGTGTCTAACCATTTTAATTACTGTCATTAAAAATGCCATTGACTCCGAAATTCCTTCTAACGAGGCGATGAGGACCGGCTCCCCGTTACCAAAGAGACGATGAGGATCGGCTCCTCATTGCCAACGAAGCAAAGAGGATTGATTTGACATTGCTAAAGGAGCAATGAGGATTCCTCATTACCGAATGAGCAATAAAAACTGACTCATCATTGCCAAAGAAGCAATGAAGATTCCTCATCACCAAAAAAGCAATAAGGATTGACTCCTCATTCCCAAATAAGCAATAAGGACTGACTCCTCATGACTCATTTCGAAACGTTCATTGGACATATCGACTTTTATCCCTGGGTTATCATGTTCCAAGCAGCTGGTAGTTTGACAGTGAACCCGCAGTACCCAGCAAGTGTCACCTAAGCTAAAGATAAAACTTATCTCACTTACCGGTAACCTTGATGTGATACGGCAACTGCGCCCGCCACGTACCCTGCATCTTTCTGTCAGGTGCGACGCAACGATATTCACCGGCGTCCTGATAGACGACTCTGTTGAGGGTCAGCGAGCCGGGTCCACCGACGGGATCCATCCGAGGACCGTGCCCCCAACATCCTCCGTCGCATTCCAGTGTGACCGCGCCTCCAATCTGGACCTCCATCTTTCGGGAGTCCATTGCCTCACCGTTCAGTGCCTCTGCCTCGGTCTCCATGTCTGGATTATCTGGCGGACAGTTGTTTCTTTAATATCTCGATGACCCATGCTTATTCGCACACGCGGTCACGGATCAATCGTAATGGAAATTAAAATTCCCACCGCGCGGAAAGATTTCCGATTATGTTCCCAGACAAACATTTATTCCGAGAGGATGATAAGCGTCGGTTTTTCACGAACGGACTCACCAATCGATATTGTATTTTCATTATGATGGAGATAAATTTAACCTGCTTGAAAACTGGGATTTCTACGTACATCCGATACATATGGAAAGTCAGTTTCGCCGGGCAAAACGTGCCTTCAACAAGCCTGTGGCGTAGGATCTGTCCCGAGTCATTACTGATACACGTGATTGGAATGCCGAGTATCTTCGACGTACAGGCGAATAACCTAATATTCCACACCTATATATGTATGTACGAATACGTATGAAGCCCCGTATAGAGAGTTATATATGGAGTTAAAGAGAGAACGCGAATTTTCATCCTACGGGGCTTGGCTCGTGAGACTCGTGCGCGGTAGTGAGGATGTCATCCGTGTGTCTCGTTTAGTGTGAGTCGTAGCCATCTCTCTCGAACTCGCTCGTTCGGCCGCATCGGGATCACTTGCACGTATCGAAGATAAACTTTGGCCTGTCCCTGTTCACGACACCCTCCACCTTAACACGCGAGGCCACGCCGCATAGTACACGAGATGCGTTCTCGTACAAAGAGACAGAGAGAGAGAGAGAGAGAGGCGACCACTCGCCTTCCCTGTCTTGTATAGAGCCGAACAACATCCCGTTCACCCCTGATGGCTTCGTAGCGCGCACTCCAACAGTGGTATACAGTGACGCTACAGATTGAGTTTCGAATCCTGGCAAGCCGCACTACTCTCGGCAACGACCAAATTCATTCTTCTTCTCACTCGAACTGCGCCTCACCCTCGCACACTCCTCTCCCTCCGACGTGTATTCTCTTCGATCCTGAACTTACCCTCATGTACCCGGGTGTACGGTGGCATTATATCTATATATAAATAAATAGGAATACATGCTCAGGCGGAGGGCCGACACTCCATACACACGGGCAAAAGTTCTCGTGATCCCAAACGGCGTCTGGTACGTTCGACGCGACCGTCACGGATTCTGCTCCTCCACCTACCCGAGATATGGCCGACGGTCCCCTTCCGCTTCCACCTCATTCTCGTAAAAGTTTCGCGTCGAAGTTTGATACAGCGAAGAGGGTATTAGCGCCCAACTTAGGGAGACGGTTAACTTCGTAGAGGATGAAGGTGGCATTTTCAGTAGAGGAGGTGGTGGCGAGTGAAGGGGAGAGAAACGTACGAAGGGAAAAAACGAGAGGCGGCGACAAGACGGTTTTATGCCAATGTACGGAGTTATCAGTGGTATACGAGAGGAAAAAATGAAGTGTCAACTTGTGAGAAACTACTGTAGTTGCGAGACCGGCACACACGTGGTGAGACCATAATTAACGAGTTTTTTTGTTTGTTTGAAGAGTCGAGAAATGTTTGCCACAATGCATAATGAAAACCTTGTTCCGCCGGGGCACTCTCGCTGCATAGCTATGCAATTCTTTGATGTCTTTCCGTGCCGCTTAATATATCTCGTTCACAAGATCCACTTCTTCGTGTAGATTTTATGCGCCGACTGATGGACAATTACTAACGAGCGATGGCAGAGTTGTCGTTTTTTCGGTCCGTTAGACAGGGATGTAGGTTTTGTTCGTCCAGTGTTCAGAGAGGAGAGGAGAGGTGGGCAAAAGTGGATGTGCCAGCTAAGCAAGGTAGGTTAAAGTTTTTGACACCGTAGCAAACTGCTGATAGCAGCAAGAAAGACAGAGAGAAAGTGAGGAGACGAGAGGATGAGGAAAGCTGACAAAATAAAAGAGCCTTTCGCAAAACCACTTTCCCATCATTCCCTCGGGCGCCTCGAAATACGAGAAGAAAGGCTACATAGATATACGCTATCAGATAAAAGGCAAATCACGCTGGAGAAAAGAAGATGGACCGTGGCTGAGGATGGAAAAGGCGGGGGGAGAGACGAGGTGAATGGAGATACGAAATGGAGAGGCAGAGAACAAAAAAGGAAGGTATGACGCAGCAATGAGGACTGGTGACATGGCTGGGGCAGCAGAAAGAAAAGGAAAGGGAGTACGCGGAACGCACTCCAGCCCGAGTGCCATCTAGTAGTTGCAATAGGAAGTCCTGGCTGTATTCATCTCACCTGTATATACCCGAGCTATACGGTACTCGAGAAAACAAACGGGATTGGGTAAATCAGTTTGGAAAGAGGATAGACACGACGAAGAGCTTTATCTCGAAGCTTTTAGAACGGTCCTATTTGGTTGAATTTGAGTGCTCGAAAATCCTTCGGTGCTCCGAAAGACCAATATCAAATATACACGAGAATATATCAGAGTGAATGAACGTACTTTCGAACAAAAATCGTCATATGAACAAAATAATTCCAATAACTACAGTAAACTAACGTATGAGTTTCCTTCGAAGTATCAACCACATCCGTCGTGCTCAATTAGCAAGAATTCTATGGGCGAACTTGAAGAAACTTGGCTGGTTGCCGGTCGAATGGCGTGGATCAGAATGTAATCCGGTGGAATGACAGCATTAGGTTTCACGAAGGTGGTCCGGGCATACAGACAGGATACGCATGCCCGCAAGAAGCGGAAACTCAAGACATACTTTATCCATACGATTGTGCATAATCCGGTGGCGATTTGGAGCAGCGCGATCGATGGTTATCCTCGAGAATGGATTATACGATCGTTTCAGTGAAAGCAGCCCTTGGAGCCAAATGGCTCAGAGATTAGACATCCGCGGAAGCTTATTAGGATGTTCTTTGTACCTTGGCGTGACCCAACATCCGCGAGGATCGCCGGATGTGAACTGCGTCCATTTGGCAGTTGTGCCAAATGCTCGTGCGTCACCTGGCCTTTATTCTTCGTTATCAGAAGAAAGGAAAGAAGAAAGAAATATAATGGAGCCCGTCAATTAAAGGAACGCAGTGTAGGCGAGCGACCTTTGTGTAACTTTGTAAGAAAGGCGAATATGATAATTGGACGGGGTTTTTGTGAAAAGCATCGGACTCGCTCTCGCGTTCCTTCAACTTCCGTTTTCTATATTCGAGAATACCAGCTTATTCGCGAGAGGAGCGAGGTCGCACTTAAGCCCCTTTCCCTAGCCGGGGCTAGTTTGGATGCGGCGACGGAGGAAATTTGCAAATTTTCCCACGCGGGCTTGGGAGATAATTTCCGGATGGCTCGGCGGTTTCCTCCCCTGACAAATCATCGCGGTTTCCTATTATCGGGCGCAAGACCGAGTAACTGTACCGAGTAACAGATCGTAATACGGAAAACGGCAATGAGAGGGTGGAGAGAACACGAGAGGTTGGACCGGAGACTAAAATGAATTTTCGTCGCTGCTGCTGTCTCGTCTCTGATATTCCGACTTGTGTCGCTCATCGAGCGAAGCAAGCTTCGTGATCAATCTTATTATTTGAATTTTTTTTTGATACACAAATTGCCCTTTTATTATTTTTCTTCGAGTTTTGAGACATTTTAACGACGGTTACATATTTACTGAGTTGCAATTCGATGGATGTGATCATTTAAAAATAATCATCTATCAGATATCATCTGTTGCAGATGATAATTGACTTTCGACAATAGAAACGCCAGAAAATGATTAAAAAGTACACTGAAAAAATATTTCCATAAATTAGCGGTACAATTTTTCTCGTGACATGAATGTTGTTATGACCTCAATGTGACCTCAAGTTATTGGTGGGAATTCAAAGTGATTTAATGGAATTTCGATTGACTTTTTTAAAATAAATGATTAGCTTATCACTCTAGTAACTCCAAAGGAAATATATAAAAAGAAAAAGAAGAAACATGTGGAAATGTCCATATATTAGGTGTACAAATAAGTTGTCGGCCTAACAATAAATCAGTTGTATTGAAGATTAGAACGAAAAAAATTTCCCTCCAGGTCTGGTGTCATATAATACCAACCTAGTGACTATTTCTTCGGACCAACAGCTCAAAATAATCTCAAAATATACATAGTGAGCACAGTGAGTGAGTGAGTGAGTCGCAATAATAACGCGCATATTAGGCATTGTATGCCTTTGACGTTCGAATTGTAGATAAATACATCCGAGGCCAAGCAGATGATTTGTCAGGCATTGGGAGAAGATGCCATATCCATCAGTACCGCGAAGAAGTGATTTTAAAAGTTCCAGAGTGAACATTTAGCAGATGGTTTTTATAAATAGTTCTGGTGATTTTAGAAAAAAAGGTGATTGAAGAAATTATTTGCTAACTTCCCGTAGCAGATCAACTTGCAGAAAATCATAAATTACCGGGAGTTGTTCGTACATGCGGCTAAGTTCTATAGTTCCTGATAGTTTTTGGCAATAGTTTTGGTGATTTGACCAAAAAAAAGGGACGGAATTTTGTTGTTGTGCTACTTCCGATAGACATATGCTGATGGATACGCGTAGGTTCTGGGTGCTTTTTGTGTGAGATATTATTGTTTTGATATTGTTTGATGTATTTGAGAATAATTCTGGCTTCCAGATAATTTCAAATAATTGTTAAAAATGTTGATGAATATCTCAACTATACAAGGATGCTCTGCTGATGGATAGGCGTTAGTTCCAGGTGCTTTCTGTGTAAAATTTTATAGGTTAGGTATCGTTTGTTGTATTTGAGAATAGTTCTAGCTTCCAGCTATTTTGAAACAATTATTAAAAATGTTTATCAGCATCTCAACTATACAAATGTGCTCTGCTAATGGATAGGCGTTAGTTCCAGGTGCTTTTGGTGTAAGATATTATAGTTTTGGTATTATTTGTTGTATTTGGGAATAGTTCTGGCTTCCAGCTAGTTTCAAATAATAATGAAAAATGTTTATCAGAATCTCAACGATGCAAGTGTGCTCTGCTGAGGGATAGGCGTGAGCTCCCGGTGCTTTTTGTGTGGGTTATTATCGTTTTAGTATTGTTTGATGTATTTGAGAATGATTCTGACTTACAGCTATTTTGAAATCAATATTAAAAATGTTTATCAGTATCTCAGCTATACAAGCGTGCTCTACTGATGGATAGGCGTCAGTTCTAGGTGATTTTTGTGTGAGATATTATAGTTTCGATATTGAGAAGAGTATGTGGCTTCCGGATGGTTTCGATATTGTTTGATATATTTAAGTTTCGATATTGTTTGATATATTTAAGAATAGTTCTGCCTTCCAGCTATGTTTAATTAATTGTTAAAAATGTTTATTAATATCTCAACTATACAAGGACGCTCTGCTGATGGATAGGCGTTAGGTCCAGGTGCTTTCTATGTAAGATAATATAGTTTTGGTATTGTTTGATGTATTCGAAAATAGTTCTGGCTTCCACCTATTTTTAAATAATTGTTGAAAATGTTTATTAATATATCAACTATACAAGTATGCTGTGCTAATGGATAGGCGTCAGTTCCAGATGCTTTTTGTGGGAGATATTATAGTTTCGGTATTGTTTGTTGTATTTGAGAGTAGTTCTGGCTTGCAGCTATTTTGAAATAATTATTACATTATTAGAAAGAATTATGACAATATCTCACACTTTTTGTGTGAGATATTATAGCTTAGGTATTGTTTCATGTATTTGAGAAAAGTCCGTGGTGATTGCCTCTCACATGGTTCTGGATTTCTATGTATTTTTTAATCAATAGTTCTCTTGTTAGTAATGAATTTTATTTTTGTTCGGGGGGGGACTTCACAAACTTTAGTCGAGTGTACCGTTGTAAATATTTATCTGATGAGAAAAAGTTGTAAAGATATTCAACAGAACTCCTGCGGGGGCAACCAGAACTGCGGAAACAAAAACATTTTTCCAAAAAAAAAAATTTGTGTCCACTCAAAGCATTGTGGTGAGTGAGAAAAAAAAGAAAATCAGTTCTGGTTGCCTTTCACATAGTTCGGGAGTTCTGTGTACTTTTTATTGATAGTTCGGTTGTTAGTAATGATTTATTTTCGTTGGGGGTGGGGGGGGGGGGGTATTTCAGCAAATTTTACTTGAGTGCACCGTTGTAAATATTTGTCTGAAGAGGAAAAGTTGTAAATATATTTACCAAAACTCTTGCGGGGGCAACCAGAACTTCAAAACAATACATTATTTTTTCAATAAAAAAATTGTGTGCGATATTATAGATTTGGTATTGTTTGTTGTATTTGAGAATAGTTCTAGCTTCCAGCTAGTTTCAAATAATTGTTAAAAAGGTTTATTAATATCTCAACTATACAAGTGTGCTCTGCTGAGGGATAGGCATGAGTTTCAGGTGCTTTTTGCGTGGGATATTATAGTTTTGGTGTTGTTTGATGTATTCGAGAAGACTTCTGGCTTCCAGATATTACTTATAAAAAACGTTTATCAGCATCTCGTGAGTGAGCTCTAGGTGCTGAGTTCTCGGCATGAGTTCTAGGTGCTTTTTGTGGAAGATATTATAGTTTCGGTATTGTTTGTCGATTTGAGATTAGTTCTAGCTTCCAGATGTTTTCAAATAATAATTTAAAATGTTTATCAGCATCTCAACTATCCAAGTGTGCTCTGCTGAGGGTTAGGGGTTAGTTCCAGGTGCTCTTTGTGTGAGATATTATCATTTTGGTATTGTTTGACGGATTTGAGAATAGTTCTGGCTTCCAGCTATTTTCAAATAATTATTAAAAATGTTGATCAGCATCTCAACTACACAAGTATGATCTGCTGATGGATAGGCGTGAGTTCCAGGTGCTTTTGGTATGAGATATTATAGTTTAGGTATTGTTTGATGTATTTGTGAAAAGTCCGTGGTTGCTCTCACGTGGTTCTGGAGTTCTATGTATTTTTTATCAATAGTTCTCTTGTTAGCAATGAATTTTATTTTTGTTCGGGGGGTAACTTCACAAACTTTAGTCGAGTGTACCGTTGTAAATATTTATCTGATGAGAAAAAGTTGTAAAGATGTTCAACAGAACTTTTGCGGGGGCAACGAGAACTGCGGGAAAAAAATCATTTTTCCAAAAAAAAATTTAGGTCCACTCAAAGCATTCCATTGCGCCATCCATCTACTGCTCAGTCGCAGGAAAAAAAAAGAAAATCCGTTCTGGTTGTCTCTCAAATAGTTCTAGAGTTCTATGTACTTTGTATTGATAGTAGAGATGTTACTAACGATTTTTTTGCTGTGGGGGGGGGGGGGGGGCAACTTCACAAAATTTTCTCGAGTATACCGTTGTAAATATTTGTTTGATGAGGATATTTAACAGAACTCTTGCATGGGAAACCAGAACGCCAAAAAAAAACATTTTTCCAAAATAAAAATTTGGGTCCACTCAAAGCATTCCATCGCGCCATCCATCTACTGCTCAATCGAAGGAAAAAAAAAGAAAATTGGTTCTTGTTGCCTCTCACATAGTTCTGGATTTCTGTGTACTTTTTATTGACAGTTCTGTTATTAGTAACGATTTTTTTGTCGTCAGTGGGGGCCATCGCCACAAAATTTACTCGAATGAACCGTTGTAAATATCTGCCTGACGGGGAAAAGTTGTAAAGACACTTAACAGAACTCGCGCGGGGGCAACCAGAACTCAAAAAAAAATTGATAAAAAAAACATTAGGGTCCACTCAACGCATTCCATCGCGCCATCAATATACTGCTCAGTCGGAGAAAAAAAGAAAATCAGTTCTGGTTGCCTCTCATATAGTTCTGGAGTTCTGTGTACTTATTATTGATAATTCGGATGTTAGTAACGATTTTTTTTGTTAGCGCGGGCCGCTTTCACAAAATTTACTCGAGTGTACCGTCGTAAATATTTGGCTGGTGAGGAAGAGTTGTAACAATATTCAACAGTATACTTCCAGGGGCACAAGAACTCCAAGAAAAAGTCATTTTTCCGAAAAAAAATTTGGTTTTACTCAAAGCATTCCATCGCGCAATCAGTCTACTGCTCAGTCGGAGGAAAACAAAGAAAATCAGTTCTGGTTGCCTCTCACATAGTTCTGGAATTCTATGAATCTTTTATTGATAGTTCAGTTGTCAGTAACGATTTTTTTCTCGTTATCGGGCCAACTTCTCGAAATTTACTCGAGTGCACCGTTGTAAATATTTATCTCGTGAGCAAAAGTTGTAAAGATATTTAACAGGACTCCTTCGGCGGTAACGAGAACTCCGAGCAAAATCATTTTTTTTTTTTTTAATTTGTTTTCACTCAAAGTATTCCATCCAGCCATCAATGTACTGGTCAGTCGGAGGAAAAAAAAGACAAACAGTTCTGGTTTATAATATCTTACTACATTATCTTACACAAAAAGCACCTGAAGCTCACGCCTATCCATCAGCATATTTCTATAAGAAGTTCGACAAAAAAAATCCGTCTTTTTTGTATAATCACCAGAACTATTGCTCAAATCTATCAGGCACTATAGAACTTAGCCGCATGTACAAAGAACTCCCGGTAATTCTTGGTTTTCTGCAAAATGATCTGTTACGGGATGTTAGCAGATCATTTTTTTCAATCATCTTTTTTTCTACAAAATCACCAGAACTATATCTGAAAAACATCAGTAGCATAGAACTCGACTGCATGCGAAGAGAACTTCCACTTAATTTTGATCTGCTGGCAAATGCTCTGCTTACTTCACTGACACGTCCGTCAGAGCCTATCAGTCGGACGACCATGAAAAATTTCATGAACATACTTTCAATATTGCATAATATGTGCTAAAAATGATTATACCACTAATAAGATGACGACATAAAAAAGAATTGTCAAGAGAAAAAGTCGCAAGATAATAATTTGGCGACGCTTCATGGAAAAAGCCAAGAACTTATTTCAACACCTCATATATAAAGGGTGTCTTAAAATGGCCTGACATTTTTATTTATTAATAAAACGTATTATTTATTTGAAAAGTACGAATATTTGTATTTTAATATAACGTGCAAACATGGAGGTTATGTGTCAAATGCAATATTCGATAAATGGCACGAAGGGCATGGACTCGGAAGACATTCTTTCAACAATATGGCGCAACCTGCCATACTGTGGGTGAAACAATGCAGTCATTGCAGACGAAGTTTCATGGTCGTATTATCTTGCACCGCGGCGATGTGAATTGGCCACCAAGATCGTGCGATTTGACGCCATTGAACTTCTTTATTGGGGGTTTCTTGGAAGGAAAAGTGTGTGCCGAAGATCCGCAGACCATTTCGGAGCTCAAGGAAGCAATTGACGCACCATTAATGAGATTAGTCCGCAATTATGCCAAAATGTTTTTGAAAATTACGTCAAAACAGAGAACGTTTGCGAACAGGGACGAGGCGGCCATGTATCGGATATTGTGTTCCACACATAACATCCATGTTTGTTCCCTATATTAAAATAGAAATATTCGGACTTTTTAAATAAATAGTCCGTTTTATTAATGAATAAAAATGTACGATGATTTTGAGAAACCTTTTACTAGACAAAATAAATTACGTACCTTGCCATTCAGTTTAGATTGATATTTGCATACGTTATTTTGTCCCGTACTGTGTATATATATATATATATATATATCCATCCTTTTTGTTTGACATTGCTACGTAAACGGCTTTTTTTAATAAACTTTTGTTTCATCACGAGATACCGAAATTTTGCAATGTATGGTATAGACACACTATTAGCCCCAAACCCCGAAGCCGTACGTTAAGCGGAGGTATATGGAGAAGTAATTTTCGTATTATATTATAATGAGTTTGGGTCGGGTATCTCAATGGGGAAATGAGGTTCGGAGTCATTAAGGGCTCTCCGGTATAGTCGGAACGTATCTCGTATCGAGTGCTAGGCGCCACTTGCGGTTCCAACTCCGAGGCAAATTACCACGCTAACTTTAGATCGAGCTCCTGTCCTTCTCTGATTGGGCAATTTCATCCAAATATGCCAATCGGATGACAAATTTCCATAGCGTGAGGAATTGTAGCTATCAAGTTGGTCCAATAAAAGAGTTCAAAAGTAATCGTGTTTAAGGCGTTCCCGACACGTTTAATTTTATCACAAACATATGAAATCCCATATTCCGCATATCATTTCATTTGGTGGCTTGGACGATGAGCCGTGCTCGGTGGCATTAAGTGCCCCAATACTTGGATGGGTGGCCGCACACTGGCTTGCGTACCGACTACCGAGTTGAAAACCGTTGTACTTATTTTTATGAGATGGGGTCATGCAAGCTCGAAATAGCATATGAAAAAAACGACTAAAAGCGATATGTAACACCAAATATTAAATGATCGAACGAACTTACCAAATGAAGTTCCATCATAATTGTATGCAGCGCCTCTTCCGAGATGATCAACTGGTCGTACCCTACTCTTCCCTAAGCTTCAAAGCTATACTATCCAATCTGAAGTATTATCAGCCGTGTGTGTACTGTTTATACGTCCACTATATCACGCCATTATTTTCAAACGTTGCCGTTATGTTATACGGGTTTCTAGGTAAGCATTAGAAGGGTATTTTGGGGTGGGAGTTGTTCTGCATAATTGGATGAGGCTCACTGTTATGAGCATTCCAAAGATTAATATCGGGTCTAAATATGATACATTCTGCAACGAGCACGGCTTGGAAATCAGGATACCATGGCTGAGGTGGCTATTTTCGGTACCACTAGGATTCCATATGCATCCTCGTGTTTGATTTTTTATAATGTTCGTGAGATTGACGAAAAAGGGAGAAATGCGTAGAAAATACCCTTGTGGAACGCGTCTCGCAGCCAAGCGATGTATCCTTCGCATTTCATATTTTTCCTACTGGCAAATAGAACAATGTCTGGGTCTTCGAATTTTTTTGAATTATTTTCTCGAAAGCTGCATCGTCTAGTTCGAATTCGGTTTCGGGCTCGAGTCTTCAGGATTCTTTGTCTGCCTCAATATTCATTTTTAAGCTAATGTATGACGCGAATATCCGTATATTCCTCCTCTCTCACCATTTCCAGATCTCTCTCGATATATTGTTGGGATGCTGAAATTGAGTGCCTCCGTCTCGATTAATAAATGAGATTGCGGTGGTGTTGTCTATTCGGAAATCTTTCTGACAATTCATTATATTTTTTCTGAAACATTTCAGGCGGAAGAATGCTGCCACTAATTCGAGGTAATTTATACGTGAGAATCGCTCGTCTCCACCCCAATATCCGTGAGACCTTTCGCCATTGCAGAATACTTCCCATCCGGATAATGATGCATCGGAAAAATGTCTAATCCGGAGTTAGAATTTCTGATCGCGTTTGCCGCGGATGAGCTTTTCAATATCCACCATGTAAAATCGGTTGAAAGGTTTTCTGCTTTGGTCATGTATTCTTCGTAACTTTCCCCATTGGCTCTGAGGGCCACGTATTTCTCCCTTTCAAAGGCCTTGGTACGATCCCAACCATAGTTAATCGCAAAGCAGGACGAAACTAACGTCCCGAGGAATTACGCAAACTCTCGAATGTTGAATGTTTTTGTGGTACTCAACTGTGTAACGTTTTTTCTCAATATCCTCTTTTTGTTGTTCGTTAACTCAATTACCCAGCATGCAGAATCAAAGTAAAACCCGAAGTATTTACATCTTTGAGTTGGTGTAATTTAACTTTTCTTCTTGTTGATTATGAATGGAAATTTTCTTAGGAGTTCACACGTCCTCTCGACGTTAGCGAGACATTGATTAAAAGTATTTCCGAAGGGTAGAGAATCATCGATACATAAGACAAACAAATATTCCTGTTTTCTCAATTGTCCGACAACGGGCTTCATTATTTTTGTAAAGACGAGAGGGGCGACGGTAAGACCAAACGGTAGGCATGTAAACTCGAAATATTAATAGTTGAATTGCAACCGGACGTATTTTCTATTGGATTTTGCGAGTGGACTCAGACAATATGCGTCATTAAGGTCCAGAGTGGCTATAAAACAATCAGGGTTCATGAGTCTTATTAGGGTTTTTCGGTTCTCCATTTTGAGATGTTCGGTTAAAATGAAGGTGTTGAGCTTTTTTAAGTTTATAATTAGACTGTTTGATCCATTGGGCTTTGGTCTTAAGAAGATGTTCGATATAACCTGATCTTTTATCGGATAGCATAGCTCCTGTTCCGAGTAATTCATCGATAAGTATCGAGATTTGTTGTTCTTCTGTGGGGGACCGTGTCGTTTCTATAGGTACTTTGTTTTGAGTGACTCTGAACGCAAAAGCTATTCTATAATCTTTGATCCACAAGAGAATTTTCGGATCTGACGTTATGTTTCTCCAATTTTTGTGAAAGAACTGGAGTCTGCCTGACAGTCTACCTACAGGATTCAATGGCGTCGTTTCTGATAGTTGTGGTCCTTTCGCTGATATGGTTTTTGGTGGTGTTGACTCGCGTGTGTCTTTTGTGTCGAGTATTATTTCGCAGTCGAGTGGTTCTTCTGTAATTGAGACGAATATTTCTGCCCACCCGGCGTCGTCGTTTGTATTTTCTGTGCTTGGTAGCGCGGCGGGGGCTTGAAGTTCTTGGAGTTTTTTGGTGTCTGATTGCTTGTTGCGGGTTTCAGCTCAGAGACCAGGTTCCAAGTTTTTCACCAATTTGAGTCGATCGTTAACTTGCACCGCGTCTTTCACGGAAGCCTTTACTGGAGCAAGGACGAGGCTTTTCCTTACTGCCGTCTCCTTGGGTTGCCGATCCGCCAGCGGTCTTAGAGTGTCACTCAGACATTCTATTATTATGAGACTTTCAGCATCGCCATTTCCCTTGACAGCCATTGACAAGGCCTCGCCTTGTGTGGAAAGACAAGCGAAAATTTTTTTTTTTCGTTTTGATACGATGCGATTGACTCGCTTCAAAACTGCTTTTGCCGCTATAGCTTTTAGTTCTGTGTTCAATTCTGGCAGATCAATGAACAGACAATTGCTCGGCGGAGCATACTTTTTTATATTCTCAGACCTTTCCTCTGGCGGGAGGATTTGTTTGAGAATTCCTTCCAATCGCACTGCAATGGGTTTTGAAATTGTCGGTCCTAACACTCTGTCAGGTGCAATGCATTTGCCCATGACTTTAAGAATGTTCTCTAGTAAGCCGCTGGAGTCATCGAGGTCCACTGTAGCCGTTGATTCGGCTTCTGGATTTTCTCGTGGACCAGCATTTGATACGTCGGGTAGCGCTTGATCATCAATCTGTGATGTCAAAGGGTTCCTTACAATAATCACAGAAATTTCTTAGATGATACATCATCTGTTGCATGAGAAATTGCAAAGATCCGTTTTTTTGCAACGTCAGCTGTTCATCTTTAAATGGTCCGCCAACAAGTGTCGATCGTGTTGTATCTTTGCCCGACCTACAGATTTCTCGATTAGGCAAGGGCCTAACGAGAGACATTATTCCGTTTTTACTTAGATCTGTGCAGCGGCTGAGTTACAACTCCTCTGACGGGTAAGAGCCCGTGCAGAGTGCCTACTTCGCTAGAGCGAGTAATCCATTATCGATATAGGGTATTTATCTGTTTCCGTTGCCATGGCAACTCGATCTGAACATTTTTTAAGGTTGGGGATGAAAAAAATTCGCTTACTGTGTCTCGCATTATCTTCCGATCCGGGATTCTCAAATTCCGAATTAATTTCAGGAGATTCGTGATGACGTCTCTTATTTTTGTGTTCGCAGTTACGACTACCAGTCGAGTTTGAGTCCGAAGACCATGAGGCATACCTTCTACGACCAAGTTTCTTTTTTTACTTATTTTTTTGTTTGCAAACTGACGTTCTTACCGTTGTAATCGTTTTTCCAATTGTTTTTCGTTATTTTCCGTGTCTGAATCTTTGTTTTTATTTCTGTACGGAAACATTTTTCGAATTTTTATTCCATTCAATTGATTAAACAGATTGTGGCTTGTCGACACAAAGAATAAGAATGACGCGATATAGAGGACGCATAAACAGTACACACACGGCTAATACTTCAGATTGGATAGTATAGCATTGAAGCTTGCGCGAAATCGGTACGAGTAGAGGAGTACTACCAGTTGTCGCGAGGAAGACTCGCGAAATACAATTTCGATATTACCTTACTGTTCCATTCTACACAATTCAGTGAAAACCAAGTTCTTGCGTTTACGACATTTGAATTAATGGAGATGAAATAAGGAGAATGGCGCGCTACGTTTGAAATCATAAGAAAAAATCTATCGCTATTGTCGTGAACTCACATTGCTATTAAAAAAACGGAGCATTTCCACTCACATAGTCACAAAAGAGGTATTGTACTCACAGCGAACGTTGAGAAAATATCCGATGCTGGAAAAGCTGCCGAGGGTATGACGTGTAAAGCACTTGTACCATCCGCTCTCGGCACGTGTGATTTTCGTGAAATTCAACCAACCTCCTTCGCTCTGCTCGACAGGAGGTGGCTCATCGTCTGAAACATTACAAAAATGAGCGTACGATTAGTCGACCATTCGCATCATCCCGACACATTTCGTGCAGTACGAACGGATGTCCCTCGAAGGCTCTGATGTAAATATATACACACTACGACCTCCATTATCGACACAGCGGCGTGCCTTGCAAAAATTGCAAAAATCGAGGTTGCGCGCCATCCATTCAAGCTGACTCTGTGCAGCTGGCGTAGCTAATAGCAGTACCCCTCAAAGCCCTCTCTTATCATCTAGCGTGCTTTGAACATGTCGCTAGGGCCTGGCGCTTCTCTCACCATGGGCTACACCAATTGGTATTCAGCACATAGTGGGGGGAGGGTGGGGATCCAAATATCGAAGGACCAAATGTAGATCGACAAATGTTTCGAAACGACAGAATTTTGAACTCTCAAAATAACGAAGGTTTAATTATTCGAAATGTTATGTTTCGATCGAAGAAAAAATCGAATGACTATAAAGCAAAGCATCATTTATTCGAGAGCTCATTTATCTGAAAACGTATATTCAGATCGTCTGCAATTTGAGACATACAAATATGATTGGAACAATCTATAACATCCATATCTCCGAAACGAAAAAAAGCGAGTATCTAATATTCGTAATACCGCCTATAGCGGAAAGCAATATATCGAGACGCAAAATATCGATGGTCCGAAATGGCGAATGCCAAAATGGCGAACATGGCATGGATGCCGTCCCGGCCGACCGCTAACGCTATCTGCCTCGGGGTGGGGATCCAAATATCGAAGGACCAAATATAGATCGACAAATATTTCGAAACGACAGAATTATGAACTCTCAAAATAACGAAGGTTTAATTATTCGAAATGTTATGTTTCGATCGAAGAAAAAATCGAATGACTATAAAGCAAAGCATAATTTATTCGAGAGCTCATTTATCTGAAAACGGATATTCAGCTCGTCTGCAATTTGAGACATACGAATATAGATTGGAACAATCTATAACATCCATATCTTCGAAACAGAAAAAAGCGAGTATCTAATATTCGTAATGCCGCCTATAGCGAAAAGCAATATATCGAGACGCAAAATATCGATGGTCCGAAATGGCGAATGCCAAAATGGTGAACATGGTATGGATGCCGCCCCGGCCGACCGCTAACGCTATCTGCCTCGATCACAAGTTTTCGCCATCCGGGCCATTCGACATTTTGACCCTTCGCTATTTTAACCACTCGACTTTTTGGCCGTTCGATTTAATGCTTTCCGTTTTTTGACCCGTCGCTATATTTACAATTCGAAGATTCGTCTTCTCGAATTATTTGATGTTATTTATATAAGCAATTCGATATTATGTCTCTCAATTTTTTTTTAAATCGGTTTTTGTTTTTCGCTATATTTCAACTTCGAGATATTCGTATTCGGAATTTTTATTCACGACTATGTAAACCCTCCGAACATTGATCTATCTATATTCAAACATTCGACATTTTTTAATTCGAAATTTCAGCCCATCCGAATATTGATCCATCGATATTTCGACTCCCACCCCTGCCTCGATCACAAGTTTTCGCCATCCGGGCCATTCGACATTTTGACCCTTCGCTATTTTAACCACTCGACTTTTTGGCCGTTCGATTTAATGCTTTCTGTTTTTTGACCGGTCGCTATATTTACAATTCGAAGATTCGTCTTCTCGAATTATTTGGTGTTATTTATATAAGCAATTCGATATTATGTCTCTCAATATTTTTTAAATCGGTTTTTGTTTTTCGCTATATTTCAACTTCGAAATATTCGTATTCGGAATTTTTATTTACGACTATATAAACCCTCCGAACATTGATCTATCTATATTCAAACATTCGACATTTTTTAATTCGACATTTCAGCCCATCCGAATATTGATCCATCGATATTTCGACTCCCACCCGTGGGGGGATGTTGCATCTGTGGAGATCCCGAAAATTGAGATATATATGAATTGGGGAAATGTGATGTTGAAGGCATTCGGCTTCGAGGTGACCAGCAATAACTATTCGTCTACAGACTCTACATTATGTAAACGTCTGATTGTCTTCAGAACCACCTTTGGATAAGTGGAAGGACCTTTATATGGCAGTATCTTTAAGGGCCACCCTGTCCACAAAAAAATGACTCGATTGAAAAAGTTTCAAGGACCGACCTCAAAGCAACTAGATTTGTTAATAGCCAACATTATACGGATATAACAGTTTCCAAATAACTGTTCCCTATATACAGGGTGTCCCTCTTATCTCTGCCACCCGAAATAACTCGGTAATTATCGACATCACAAAAAACCATTCCCGATAAAAGTTGTAGGGTGTGAAGAGGGCCATCAAATGCGACCAATTTTTTTTATTTCGATGGAAGAGCTGACGCTCGGTGAAGTTCACCTTCACTTTTTTTTAAATGGAATGGTACATTTTTTTAAAACCATCTTGTGGAGCACCTCAAGCCGCATAAAAAGCATTAGGGGGTCAAAGTCATTCAAGGTCAGTATCGATGATACAAATGTAAATATCTCGCATCACTACCAAATATTTCGTAGTGATGCGAGATATTTAGATTTGTATTTCATTTTAATAGGTGTTCGAAATGACCTTGAACGACTTTGACCCCCTAATATTTTTTATGCGGCTTGAGGTGCTCCACAAGATGGTTGAAAAAAATGTACCATTCCATTTTAAAAAGGGGAGGTGACCTTCACTGTGCGTCAGCGCCTCTACCGAAATAAAAAAAAATGGTCGCATTTGATAGCCCCCTTCACACCGCACACCTTTTGTCTGGAACATTTTTTTGTGACGTTGATAATTAACGAGTTATTTCGGGTGGCAGAGATATGAGAGACATCCTGTACGAGAGTGGGGTGAAAAGGTTCCGACCTGACCAAGAGATGGTGCCAATAGGTCTAGTTTTGGAGCGGCGCCCTACAGTACCATTCCTACCGAGCTTGTATGTACAGTTTCAACCCAATCGCTACGTTAGTTTGCGTTTGAGAGCACATTGCGCGAGGCGCTTCCGTTGTTTTCGTAAAAATGGAAAAATTGGAAAAACGAGCTGTCATCAAATACTTCCATTTGAAAGGTTTTACACCAAAACAAATAAAAGAAGAGATGGATTCAGCACTAGGAGACTCCTCCCCATCATATTCAACTATTAAGCAGTGGGTTTCTGAATTTAAAATGGGTCGTGTGAGCACCTCTGACGAGCCTCGCTCAGGACGGCCCGTTGAAGTCACAACTTCAGAGATGATTGAAAAAATCCATAAAATAGTGTTGGAAGACCGCAGGTTGAAAGTGCATGAGATAGCTGAGACCTGTAGGATGTCAGCTGAACGTGTGCGAAATATTTTGCACAACCATTTGAACATGGAAAAGCTGTGTGCAAGGTGGGTGCCGCGTTTGCTAACGCTCGACCAAAAACTGCTTCGAAAAACCATTTCTACCGACAATTTGGCGCTGTATAGGCGTAATCTAAACGAATTTTTGCGTCGATTCATAACTGTTGATGAGACATGGGTCCACCACTACACTCCTGAAAATAAAGAACAGTCAAAACAGTGGGTTGGAAAAGGGGAACCAACCCCAAAGAAGGCAAAAACATTTTTATCGGCAAACAAGGTTATGGCTACTGTTTTTTGGGATGCGAGAGGAATTATATACATTGATTACCTTGAAAAGGGTAAGACTATCACTGGTCAATACTACGCAGAGTTATTGCAACGTTTGAAGCACGAGGTGCAAATTAAACGACCTCATTTGGCGAAGAAAAAAGTTTTGTTTCATCACGATAACGCACCAACGCATTCGTCGATTGTTGCCATGTCCAAAATCCAGGAATTGAAGTTTGAATTGATGCCGCATCCTCCCTACTCTCTAGACTTAGCCACCAACGACTATTACCTGTTTCCTAACCTCAAAAAATGGCTTGGCGGAAAAAGATTTAAGAGCAACGAAGAAGTTATCGAAGCTGTAAATCAGTATTTTGAGGAGCTTGACGAATCTACGTTTAAAACTGGTATAACTAGATTAGAACACCGTTATGAGAAATGTATCAGTGTTGATGGAGATTATGTTGAAACATAAAGCAAAAAAAAATTTTTAAACATCGTTTTTCTTGTTCAGGCCGGAAACTTTTCACCCCACCCTCGTATATATTTATATATTGTGACGTTGCGTCACAAGTCGCCCCTCGCTCGAAATGTCTGACGTATTTCCTTCCTCCCCTCCGCCCTTCCTTCTTGAGGCGTACTGCATTAAGCTGTATTTTCTTTTTTTTATGAGCGTATTCGATCACCGGGTGTAATTTTAGGGCCCCGCGAGGCTCGTCAACATACTGTACCTAAAACCGAAGCCTAGCCTTCGAGGAGCCAATATCGCGAGGAGGAGCCGACCTCACCCGTATACTGTGGGAACGAATGGACCCAGCATCCGGCATTATTTCCCGGAGTCCGGCGGCGGCACCTTACCGACCTCATACCGAGATATCCTTCCCCTCCTCCCATTCTTTCTCGTACATCACACCGAGAAGATACGATATATCCCCACCGCCCCCTCGTTCGAGAAGACTAGTCTCCGAATCCCAGGATGTAGGCAGTACGGAGCTGCAGCGCGGCAGCCGCCACGCCAGAGCCCATGGCCCATCGCGCCCCTATTGAAACTATTACATATCTCGAGCCCCTGTCGTCCAGGTCAGGTACATCGTCCAGCCTTCCATTATAGAGCTCTTTCAAAATTATCATTTTCATACTTATTCTTCTTGTGGTTGCGTGAGCATGTGGTGCTGGGATGGTGTAAGGAAATTATGCCATACTATTCCCGTTTAGCTCTTCGCATTCGAGCCTATTTTTTTTTTGTTCCCTTTTTGCGTTTTCCGGTACCCATTTCCGGGCTCGTGCCTTCCTTTATTGCCAAATTGCGAATAATCTCGTTTATTTGGTGCAGTGGGTATTTTTTCCCGCATGATTCCCTTCCAGTCCCCGTCTCGCACCCTGAACACTTAGTACTTATATCCGTGGCAAGTCAAGTCCTTGCCAGTCCCTCGGCTATCTCTCTTGCTCGCGTTGCAGGATCGCGCTCTCCAGCCGGCGTCTGACCTCTGCGGATGTAACCACCAACTCGGCGCGATTCGACTCCAAAGTGAGCTTTATAAGAGCTCGAAAATTTCATCATGCAGAATTTCACCAAAATATTCATCCCAAATACTTTAGAAATTAGTTAAGCTTTTCTCCCAGCCTCCTTAGTTACCCACTCCCGTTGAGTTAGGACTAAAAATAAGTGTCCCGGATTTAAAGGGTTAGGCCACTCTAGAGGCCGAAAAAATTACGCTTTTGGGAGATTTTTTTGTCAGAGAAACTACAAAATAAATCGAGATTACAAAAAAGGGTGTTTATCATACATATCAGTGACAGCATACAATAATTTGTTTGAAGCGATTAATTCCAAAATTGCATTTTTTAAGTTGGCCGGAAACATAAGTCAGACAATTTTCAACCGATTCACTTGAAATGTTGATTATATCTTGAAAAATACATTGTCTATGGAAGTACGTAGGATTTTTCTTTCATATTGCATAGTTCATTTGTTATTAACAATTTTCTGACGATTCTTTACGCAAATTTTCTTCAGCCTCAAAAAGCTTATTTTTTCGGCCTCTAGAGTGGCCTAAGGCCTTAACGTACACCTGGCGCAAAGCCCTAACAACACTAACCCCATGGTCAAGGGGACGGAAAACGTCCGATCAACGTGACAAGCATATGCATAGCTGCCAGTTGACAGTCGGAAGCGGGTCCTTGTGCAACTACTGGTGAAGCCGAGTGACTTTCCAATACTCTAACGACTCTGCAGGTTGCTTCTACCCGAGCTAATAATAACGTAGCTCACCCGCCGGACACCCGAAGGAACCCTAACCAGCCGAGCTAGGACTATAGTCACGTTAAAAATCTCCGTGTCCTTGAGATCGCTATTGAGCTTGCGATAGAGTATTTTCGCGAAAACTGCTCGCAACGGCTGGTGCCCAATGAAAATTGAGAAATAAATTATTCATTAAATCGATTACCCCCCCCCCCCTCCATTCTTTGTATTGCTAGTCGGAAAGATCGTGCGAGTTCAATCCCTCTCGTACGGCGTCTCCGCTTATCGTGCCACCCACGCACCTGTCATTCTTTTGTGCCCAGTTCAGATATTCCATTTGTTAATTTTGTTGTATTCGACTTTCTTTTCGTTTCTTTCCTCCCGCCCGCCGCAGTCGCAGGCTGAACAATATATAATGTTAGCCAATCAGGACGTCTAGTTGTTTTGCAGACGGTCCTCCATTTTTTTAACGATTCATTTACGTGTATTCATTGTAATTCGATCCATATAAATTGGACGGAATGGTTACCGCACACATTTAGCAAGCAGTTCTCTCTGCAAATTCTGTCGATCACTTACATTCGAAAAAGCATCGGACTGTAAAGAAATTTGTCATTCCTCTCGTTATTTCCCACTGAAAGCCTCATTCTCTCTACCTCCCTCCCTCCCACCCTCTCTCTCTCTCTCTCTCTCTCTCTCTCTCTCTCGCTCTCTCTGGCGGTCCAAGCCGCGAAAACCAAGTTCGAAAACCGGAATTACGCGGCACAAAGTTTCATGCCACGCGAGTTTGAACGCGAACAAAAGTTGGAACACGACGTCAATTTTTTTTCCGCTTCATCTCTAGACATCCAAAGAGAAAATAGGAGTAAAAAAGCCGCCTCGCTATACGCGGAATTTCAATCCGTTCATTCCTGGCACATGGACAAGTAGAAAGGTGGGAGAAGTGATGTGTCGAGATTCAACGGCAGTCGAATTCGTGGGCATCGTTGTGCTCGTAAAATAGAGATAGAAAAGAGAGAGCGAGAGAGAGAGAGAGAGAGAGAGAGAGAGAGAGAGAGAGAGAGAGAGAGACAGAGAGAGAAAGTTAGCTGCGAAAGATAATCCTGTGCGCAGCTGACGGTTTTCAGGATATGGAAAGTCTTTAGTTACGTGTGTACTACTAGTTGGCCAATTTCACAGGATGTAGGACAAAATGTGCAGTTTGAACGTGAGCTTTTTAGTACAGACCGTTTTTTACCTCTACATATACACATAACGAGAGAGTTTTGGCTTTTCGTATCCCTTCCCGCGGACCTCGAAACAAAGTTTTATGTGCCACGGATGGTTGAGCGGACGGAAGGGTAGGAAGGAATCGCTGAGGGCCTGCTGTGAGAGGAGCCGGTCGAGGTGAGCCAGCGCTGGTTTGAGATCGGGGTAGTTCGTCGAGAAAGCAAGAAAGGAAGGCTTGGAAATGGATGTATAGCAGAAAAATCTTTTCGAAAGTTTCTTTTCGAACCTTCCGCTCGCAGTGCTCCATCTTTCTTTCTCCCCTTCTGCTTGTACGTCTTTTTTTGTCCCATGCGTGTCTGAAAGATCCCTTGTTTGCTGAACCGACGCAAGAACACGCGAGCAATGGACAAAGTGGTTGGGTGATATAGCCGGAAACATGTTACGTATATATCCACACACACACACACACCTACATATATGGAAAATGGTGATTTTGAGGACATTTGCCTTCGTGGACCGTGCCTATAGTGTCCTACTGTCCCCATAGTCAACACCATGCGAACCCCAATGTCTTCGAGATGACCGCTGGATAAATGCAAGCATACGAATTTAAAGGTTATTTTAAAGACATTTGACCAAAACATTTGAACAAAACTTAAGGTAGTACTTTTGTGCAGAAATTTTAAAAAATAATTCTTTACATTTTTTTTTTATTTTCCGAAATCTTTTTAAATGTTTGTAAAAATCGTTTAATAATACTCGTAAAATTCTTCGAACGCGTTTTTCGTCGAAGTTCGAAAAAACTTCGAACGCGTTTTTCTCAAAACTAGGCTTTTCAAGTCAGTCATATCTCGATAATTAATTGGCCGATTGTGCTCAGATTTGGCATATACTTTCAGTGAACTGTTTTCGAACGTTGGTAGCAGAATTGACTCGAAATCATTCTTCAATATATATATATATATATATATGTAACTCGTAGATAGTCGGAAGAATTGATAATCAAAGTTTGGCATGCCGCCATTTTGGAATTTTTTTTTGCCGAATCTGGTATCAAACATCGAAAAACTCATATAGTTTAAGCATATCTCTGCTTTTTCATTTACATTCATACAATGTCTACAACAGCGGTCCCTAATCGGGGGCGGTTTCCATGCATCGTTGTAAACGAACGTACAAAGATACATGATAATGAATTTATTTTTCTTCGTATTCTTGAAGTACCAATAAACATGTGTGGATCATTTAAGGGCGGGGTAAAGTATTTAAATTTGTTTTTTTCATTTTTTTTTAAATTTTAAATGAATGCATAATATATCAAGAATATTGTGTTAAAATTTGAAGTCGATCGGAGTAAAATTGACGAAGTTATGAGTATTTGAGCGTCTATTGCTCCATGCCGTTCTCTTCTCTTCTGCGTTTTTCAAACCGTTTTTCTGAGACTTGTCATATTTGAAGTCCGTGTGCACGATAACTCAAAATCTACTGGACCAATCGCTTTGAAATTTTGCACAGTACTTCTTCACATAATTCACCAGGTATTGTCGAGAGCTTTTTTGTTTTTTTTTTAATAATTACTAATTTTTCAACAAGAAATTAGCCGATTTCTTTTAGCGAAAATCGGGTTTTTGGCTCCCAAGTGCTACGAGAAATTGAAAAATCGAAAAAAAAAAATCCTCCGGTCATTACCTCGAGAAACATCTCCGTTAACAAATGCATTTTGATTTTTTTGTTTCAAATGATTCTGTTGCGAGTTATGGTGCACACTGCAAACCAACTTTTTTTCGAGGCGCCCCCGGGGTTTAATTTTCACTCGCTCAATTTTGAATATTTTGCAATGCAAATTTAGGAGAATGTTGTTCAAATGTTACTTTATTATATGTAAATTTTTCAATAAACGAACACTATTCATTACGCCAAAAAAAATCTTTAAAACATGCCTTTTTTTCGCCGAATTAACTTTACCCCGCCTTTAAGAAAGAAAACTCAAACGGGGTTATTCCATCCTAAAATCGACGCCGAAACAGCGCTCTCGACAACTGCATACATACATACTGCCTTAAGGCTGGACACCACTGTGACGGGTAAAACAATCCTTTTTTCGCATTTCCACAAAGTATACGTATTCAAGAATATGTTAAAAAACGTTGAAATTAAATTATTGGAATCTGACCAAGTTACTGACAATTTAGTGAGAGCAATTGTCAGCAACAATTTAGTGAGAGCAAGACAATTTAGTTGAGATCTGGCTCTCAATTTTTAAATGCCAAACATTAGTTCACTGTAGTTGCTATCGTTATCGTAGTCTTTTTTTAATGTAATTTTTTTTAAGCCCCCGAATATAATTAAACATTTTGCCAAAGATCCACTTTTTTTTAACACTCGCTAATTTGTGAAATGTTTTTTTTTCCGAAGAACAGCTGCCCACAACGAAAACGACATTTATTTAGATTAGAAAACTTTTCATTTTCATTTTACAGACCAACGATTGTCAGGCTATTGATCCGACCGTTGGACCATACTTTCATTAAGAGGCCTCAATAACGCTGGAAGTGTTTATAGTTTATTTTAATAAAAATTTACACGGTTGAGTTCAGGTAGGCTTGATAAAATACCAATCAACTAATCTAGGAGTTTTTTCCAAATCCCAAGTAAATAATCTAGCAGACAAAAAGATTCGGAAAGAAAACGACCTTTTTCGGCCCGTCATAGTGGTGTCCTCCCTGAAAAGTCGTCTCAAAACATTTCGGTGTGCTGATAGCTAGCATAATATAGACATAACAAATTTAGAATTATCTTTTTCCTGCTGTCTATATATATATACATATATACACACACACACACACATATAGTTAGATGCAATCCCAAAAGAAAGCTTCGCAACGCCACCACATAAAGAGTTCTATATGCACGACGTTGGTGGTGGATGTTCACCATAGTAATGTAATTGAGGTTTGTTTGCAACCCAAAAATGGAGTGCGCACGTAAAAGATGCATTGTTCGGCCGCTTTCATTGGCTCCCTGCATGCGTACGTGAAAAGTTTTATGTACCCAAAGACTTTTATTGCGAAATACACATATTTTTTTCCTACGGTCAATACCGCGCGTGTGGCTAAATTTTTGGCTCGCGTGTTATTTTCCTATTGTTTTTTCTGTTTCGCTTCTTTCACCTGCACTATCCCGCGGTAATGAGATTAGCGCAGTGACGTTATGGATGTGTACCTGCACCCGCGTATCACAGGGACGATTTGTTTGGTGGTACGTGGAATGCGTGTATTGTACATACGTTTGCACGCCGTGACGAGAACCGAGTGTGACGAACGAGTGAGAATATGGCCGGTTCGATTTTTCGATTGATTGACATTTCACGATTGATTCGTGGATCGCAGTCGGTTCAAGCAACGCAAAACACGTGATAGATGCACGAGGAGGAATAAATGGATCGAGTGCATGAACGAGAGTCAAAAGAAACAGCAGGAAGTCGTCAAATGTATACGTATACATACATCTATTTGTTCATACATTTTTTTAAACATATATATATATATATATATATGTATATATGAAAGGATTCATAGCAAAAACAATTTCGAACTCTAACGGTACAATATAGGGGACATGTGTCAAATGCGGGGACGGCCGTGGTATTTTTTAGACACAAAGGCGAAAATCCGTTCTGCTCCCAATTTTTTCAATTTTGTAGATTGGTTGTTATAAGGATTTTATCGATAATCGCTTAAAGGTATTTTAAACATTTTAATCAAATTGAGAATACTCTGGTTGTTGTTTCTAGAAAATTTTAATATATTACGCTATGATATTAGTTGTTTGTAAAAAAATGTAATATATTACGCTGCAAAATGATTGTTTACAATTTATGTTTATTTCATAATTAATATTATCATTTTCTAAATCATGTTATCTTTATTTTTTTGATAAATTAATTTATAATATTGGTAGAATTTGAGTTTTTCAAGTTTATGTCTATTAAAATTGAATATAACATTTTATGAGATCGCATTCATTTATTATTTAATGAATAAGTTTTAATAACTTCAATTAGAGTAATTGTAGGCATTGTGTGCATAATATCACGCATCAAATAGATTGATAATTCAGAGATTACTGGAAGACAATTCCTTGTGAATGCAAAATGAAAATCTATATAAGAAAGTTTCAACAAACCCAGCTATAAATTATTATTTAATGGGAGATAAAAGCATTCGTTCGTTTTTCGGCTATATATATATACATATAGCCGAACATACATATATATATATATATATATATATATATATATATATATATATATATATGTGTATGTATGCATGTATGTAGTATTAAAAAGTATGTATGTACGCGCATCTACGTATGTCCACATACACTTATGTACCTATAGATGTATAAAAGAGTAAATTTTATGACTGTAACTGCGTAGCTTACCGCGTCGCCATATCGGTGCGCTCGACGGATTGCTGTCCACCTCGCATTTCACACTGACGGACATTCCCTCGACGATTGGTATCCCAAAGCCAGGTAAGCGGGTTATGACGAACGACGGAGTATCTGAAACATTGGCAAAACAAAAAGGATAAAAATTATCAGCGTCGATAACAAAAATGATGAATGATCCGTCAATCACGGTACAGCCCTGAGCTGTGAGATTCACAAATAAACGGACTGTGTGGGTAGATTCGTGTATCGTCACTACCTTCCTGGACATAACGGTATATCAGGGGGCGCAACGTGAGCGGAGATTTTGACTTCCTGGGGAGCTGTTGCTCGGGCAAACCTTTTTAGGGAACGAATGTTTACTGCTTTGATGCGTATACGAAGACAGCAGCCCCTAATCAGGATAACATTTTTCTCAGTCGCTGCCATTGAAAATTTCATAAGGATTTTTCTAGGTAGTTTTCGAAACGCGAACGCTTGCGTAAGTCAAAGATTTTTCAGTTTTCGGTTTTTTAAAGTGTATTTCTGGCAATCATATAAGCGTGTGATATAAACTGCTATGATGGGTTCGCATTCGTGCGTCATTCGCGGTATTTCTTCCAGAGGAATAGGCAGAAAACGTCTGCTGATGTATATATATGAAGGCATGTCTTTTGTTTTTGACGAAAAGACTTTAAATATCCCGCTTTGTTGCAACGCGTACATTTCTTTTTCGTTTTAGCGGTAAATACGAGCCGGTAAATACGAGCCAAAAGCGCTGTAATTTTCCTCCTCACCTCCCCAATCAGACGTTCTTAATGAACATGTCGGCGAGATCCGACGAGCAATTGGATCAACCGTTAATTGGACTGATATATGGGTCACCTCCGATATATGCATATAATCCAGTCAGAAATCGGAAGAGAGGGATAGAGCAGGCAGCAAAAAACAGCCTTTCATGTGCAAACGTGAATGTAGTTCTGATTGCGATACGGAGGTTGCTTCGATTGGCGTGAATCAAGAGCAACGAGATAGCTCGAAAGAGATTGCGCTGCGACATTTCGTAAAAGGACGTTTTTTTTTCTTCTTATTGGGACGTTTATACGGAATGATGGGTGATATGCGGAATGCCATTTTTTTTCAGCAGCGATTCTTTTATTGCCAACGTACTAAATGTGCCTCTAATCGTACAGAGGGATCGTGATGAATCGTATTTGAAAAAATTGTATGTCAGTTCGTACATATGGAGATACTCAAACAAAGTCATTGCCCATGCAGAAATTTTGACCGGGATACCCTATGTCCGATCAAATCCCGATCAAGATTTGTCATGGATTCCCCAAAACCGGTATCCCGGTTAGAATCCAACTTGCATCAGTATCGGCATATGTACGACGACGATGGCATCATTTTGAAAATTTTGGCGTCACGTGTATTTTCTGTATTACTATGGAATTCCTATCTATAGATAGGAATTTCTGTCTATAGATTTCTATCTATAAAATTCCTATCTATAGATAGGAATTACATAGTAATACCGAAAATACACGTGATGCCAAAATTTTCAAAATTATGCCATCGTCGTCGTACATATTCCGATACTGATGCAAGTTGGATTCTAACCGGGATACCGGTTTTGGGAAATAAGTCTCTCTTTATACCCACCGACATGTCGGTGGGTATAAACATGTATTTAAGACAAATTAAAATCAAATTCACAATGATTAGATTAAAATTTACATCAACCGTGAGTTCTTACGTATTTCGAGAGAAAACATTTCGTCGAGGCAAAGAAATTTTTGCAAAAAAAGTTGTGAGTTTCAAATATTACATTATAAATATGAAAAAAATCACAAAATGAGTTGTGAATTTCGTCAAGTTGAAGAAAATAAAAATCGAATTCACGACAGTTATATTAAAATTTACACCACAAGTGTAAACGTATTTTGAGAGAAAACATTGTGTTGAGGCAAAGAAATGTTCGCACAAAAAGTTATGTGCAAAAATTTCTTTGCCTCGAGGCAATGTTTTCTCTCGAAATACGTACGAACTCACTTTTGGCGCAAATTTTAATCTAATCATTTTAAATTCGATTTTAATTTGCCTTAAATACGAAAAAATTCACAACTAATTTTGTGAATTTTTTTGTATTTATAATTTCTTGTCAATACATTTGCATTCACAGATTTTGATGTGAATTTTTTTTAATTCACATCAAAATCTCGCGATGAGCGCGATCTGCCATTTGAATCTTTGGACAAATTTTTTTTTACTAATAGTTTAATGCACCAAAACTTTATAAATGTTATTTATTTTTATAATAAATTTAACATGTCATAATTCCATTTTTGACATTTTATTTCAGCCTGTATTCAAACGTGATCCTTCCCAGATTCCTCAATGATTCCATGGGGAATCTATTTAGAGTCATTAAAGGATCCGGTTCTGGATCCCTAATGGAATCCAGTTTACGGATCTTACATTTAGTCTTCGAATCTGATCCGATATCGGACTAGATCCCGGTTGGGAGCCCGGGATACAAGTCAGAATCCAGCTGTATCCCTGCCAAAATTTCGGCACAGGTATTGACAAATGTAAAATGGAATTGGAATGAATTCAAGGGGGAAACACATCTCGAGGGCTGATAATCGCAATGTGACGAGAATCATTAAAAGCAGCAAACAGAATGAAACTTTCAGGTAATTTTGGTGGTTTTTATTGATCTCACCATCAGGGGGTAGAAGTTGAAGCTGAGAAAGAAATAAATCTTCTTGTAGATGCAATCTCGACGTTTCTGTTGGAGGGAGACGCTGCTGAAAGCCATCTGACGGCGAGTAAAAGAACTGCGTCGCGAGGATTCGGAGCTCTCCCGAACGATTTATGACTATATAGTAATTTGTGTAATGACTGAACAGTCGTTCCTTACGGGTGCAATACGGCAAAAGCGTCCTGAATTGGAGGCTTACTGAGTGTTTCGGAATGCAGGACAAGTTCCTAAACACCACGATAATGCGCTTACGTTGACACACGATGGCAAATAGTGGTGATGGTAGGTTTACTCAGAACAGCGTCCGGTCCATAACCTACAAACGTTCGCTTGTGCTTCGTCATCTCGGCTGTTTCTGAGTCTGCGAATGATTGCTCACTTATTTGTATAAGAGTTGAGATTAAAAAGATTTACGATGGTCCAAGAATTAACATCGACTCTTATCAATATCGATCTCATTAATATGGCTGCAATTATCACGAAAAAAAACAGAAAAATTGTATCGAAATGATATTTTTTTCGTAAGTGTCGTAACATATCCGAGGTTACGCTTATTTTTATTTCCAGTTGTATATCTGCATATTTAAATTGAATCGAATTTAACAAAATGGAGAAATCAACCTGTAGTTGGCAACAAAGTGTCGGAAGAACTATTTGAATACTCAAATACTACATTATGCTTCGAAAATTTTACGTCAGAGCGCATCGATTTTGGGGATGCGATAGCAATATTATGAAAAGGTAATCTCAAGTCGCGGCATTTTTCAAAATTGAAAAGAGAATCAACGAGGGTCAAATAAATTTCAGCCCATGGAAAACAACAGCAAGTTGAAATAAGGAAGCGTACGTTCTAACACATACCGCAGTAGCAGCGTTTCTGCACAAGGGACAACAATATATACGTTTTCACCCTGCGTAATAAATGTTTGCAATGGAATTATTGCAAAAGCTCTCAAGGGCATAGGGAGAAACATTAGAACTATACATTTATTCGTGTGTGTGCGGGTGTGTAAAATTAGTAACTGGCATCAGAGAAGAAACGACTAAGTAAAAAATTGAGACTTGTCATTGACGATCAGATCGTGGTGCAGTGCATCCATTATGTAAGGGATGTGGACGAAATTTATTTAGTTCTTATCATTCAAACTACGAAAAGATGAAATGTGAACGACAGTTGATGCCGACTCGAAAGTAAATTGAAAATGGCTTAAGGCCTTATATACGCGAAAAATTTCAAAAATTTTCATTTTATTTTAATATTTGATTCCATTAGCCTGAACGGTTAGGAATATTTTAAGCTTTACAGAATTGAAAAATTCTGCAAAGCTATTAAATGAGGTAAGACTGCGTTTATAATAGATACCGCGCGGCACACCCGACCGCCAACTTCAAACCCGTTTTTCCACGATTCACTTTTTTGAACCTTGTGAAAGTTCCAACTCTTGAACGAACATTCAGATCGCTATGAAATTTTCACAACATATTCTTAGTATCATCACCTATCGTGTGAACCACAGAAACAAACATTTCAATGACACAAAAATTGAGTAAAAAAATTTTACGTTTCGAATTTTTATTATAATAATTTTTTTTCAATAATATTGTTGGTTCACACTGAAGATACATTCATTATGCAATTATAAATATGTTCATCTTTTAGACACCCACATTGATGCTGAGAACTTTAACCATCAATGAGCGCGCAAAAAAAAATACATTGCTTCATTATGTTATATCTCCGCCATTTTTTAATATTTCTGATTTTTTTACACATACTTAACCATGTGCATAGATGATCTGTAAAAAAATGTTTTGTCAATATATGCGTCATTTTTTCTCACCGCGTCTAGAAAAGTACCTTCGAAAATCGATAATATCGCGTATATAAGGCCTTAAATGATAATACGTAACTAACTTTGTCCATCTAATTTTTTCTCTCTGTCTGCCTCCTTCTCACTCTCTCTCTCTCTCTCTACCCCTCTCTGTCTCCTTCGCTCCCTGTTTTCCTACTTCTGTCTCGTCCTCTTTCTCCGATTATGCTGCATCAAGTTATTCACCGCGGAATAATAGGCGCGGGTAGTTGCGGAGACAGGGACTTCAGCGAGACAATGCGAGCTTAATGAAAGCTACAGTGTGGCGCCGGCATTCTATAACACCTAGCGAGTTTCATGAAATAGCTCGTTGCTCCGTTATACAGATAGGCTTGCCCCGTTATAACCATTCGGCAGGCAGCGTAAACAACAAACAAAGCGAACAATGCCACACAGAAGTGTCCTACAGACCTCGATCGCTTAATGAGAACTTTGACTATATAATCAGCGAAGGAGGCGGGACAGGAGGGGGTTAACGATAGGTAACACGCCCCATTTAATATACCATGAGTATTTTTTACACTAGCTGTGCCTTCGCTTGCATCAGCGTTGGAGTCCAATTGAAGACAAATAAATATAGCCACCTATATAAATAGGTAACGTTATTTTTATTCGGAGGATTTGTTGAAAACTACATAGGACACTGAAGAAGATCCCCACTATCTAGCAAGTTTGTTTAGCCTTTGAATTAGCAGCACTTGCTGCAGCTTGGTTCGTATATTTTTCGCCGAGGCGAGATTTGCGCCGCGTCTCACTCTTTAAGTTTCTTGCGAGTCTTGCTCAATTTCCACAAAATGTTTTTCTTCTCAACTCGACCGGAAGGCATTGAACTTACACGTGAAAACAGTGTTTTTTTTTTTAATTGGAAGGGATGATCTTCGGACTTCGATATGGAACTTTCGGAGCTGCTTTCTTATATGACTAGACTGAGAAAAAAAATCATTGATCCAATATCATTGGTATTATTGATTGGAATTTCGTTGATTCAGTTGTAAAATTGTTGGTGTAAAATAATCGGATTTATTAGTCGAAACAAAACGCTATTGACTGTAATAACATGATAAATTTAAGTTTTTTTTTTCATTCAAAAGATATATTGTTAGCCGAGAACAATGTATTATTGAAACTCTAAAAAACTATCGCGAACATACATAGTTTTTAATGCATGTTCTTCAACGAACAAAAAAAGAGTACTAATTCATAACATGAATATTGTTAATTCGAGTACACAAGAAAAATTGAATTTCGCTCGTTTCATTCGGATAAAATTTCTATTGAATAAATATATATTTTTTTTTCACCATATCCGATATTGATTTCCAAGTACATTATTCGTTAAAATATTAATATTTTATTTTGATTGAAAAATATTAAGCAAATGTGTGAATTGGTTAAAAAATTATGCGAAAATAAATTTTGTTCCTTGCACTTTTGGTTGAAAAAAATCAACCAAATCATGGCCGAGCGCCACTGAAATTATAGGTGTGAGGAAACCCGTAGTTCTCGTAGTAACCACCAGAAGCCGCACGCACGCTCGTTTCTCGTAAGCGTAGCGCGAACCGAAAATCTACTTAAACGCCGGAGAAACTCTAAAGAGTATCGCTTCTTGGCCTGTGGCTAAGATCAAAGTGTCGTATCTGTTCTTATCAGTTGAATATCTGATATTCTCTCCACTATTATCGTGGATGATCATTCTAATGCTCACTTTTTGTTTAAGATTCAACACAACTTGAAAAAATTACGTCCCGTGGCATATTCGTTTCGATGTAGTAAAGAAATAATGAATTCTATTGATCATATTTTTGTACGAAATAAAAAATGTTGTAGCAACCGCTTGATTATTTCATCCATGCGTCTACGGATTGTATATAGAATGATTTCAATAGAATATAATTTTATTCGAAGGATAATGTAGATATTCAGAGAACAAAAGAGCTTTTTCAAATGAAATAATATGTTATTTAAATTAATCACATTTTCTAATATTTTATAGTATTGCAACAATCTCATATATCGGTGGTACTCCGCAGCAGTACATGTATTTGGATCAAACAATATATTTTTTTGATCCAATTGGTTTTTTTCTCAGTGTAAACGATAGTTCTGCGTGCTCGAAAGTTGACTTGATATAGCTTATCAACGCCTGTTCGGGATATCCTTCCACATCAATTGATAACGAATTAATAGCAAGTAATCCATATTTAAAAAATTGTCCATCCCGTAACGGCAGTCAGGCAGCGTGATCGACATCAGATAATGATGACAATTATGCTGTACCAAGGCAGGTCTTCTTTTCATATTGCTTCTCACTATTTTGCGACAAAATTGCTTTTGAAACAAGCGGATTATTTTATCGGTATAGTCATTGACCGGCTGAAGTGCATATCGCGTACGCCTCTTACCAAACTATCAGAGTAACTACCATTCGTTAAACCAGCGTTTCTATGGATGACATATAATATCAAGCTGGCTCCGTCCAATGTAAAATAAATAACTAGAGGCATCCCCCCAAAAACAGAAGAAAATCTTTTTCATTTCAGTCAGCGTAGGAAAAATTTCGCAGTGACAAACATCGTTGAATGCACTTGGAAGACCAACATGTTCAGGTCAATTAATTCGGATTGGACTATGCTATAAATCTAGCTGAAGAAAAAATCATCATTCCCTTTGACGAGGCCAAGATATCATGAAGTTTCGGCGGGTTTCACCGGATCCAAATTCATACGTAACGGCAGGTGGTCCCCACAAGTAGTTCGAGTTTTATTGGAAGCATTTGACCGATCAACGCATAGGTTGGGAAATATGTGCGTGGAAAAATTCAATTGGGATACCCTGTATGCATACGTTTATTTGTTTATGTGTCTGTGTGCACGTACGTTTGTGTGTGTGTGAGAGAGAGAGTGAGAGAGAGAGAGAGAGAGAGAGAAAGAGAAATGGGACAGCGCCTGAATGTGTGCAGGCTCTATGGCGATGATTACAAAACGAATACTCTCGGATTCGATGTTGGCGTTGCGCCAATTAATATCAGCCTCGTCAAGAGTTATCACGGTAGGCTGCGGCGTGGGGGTAAAGAATTCAAACGTCAGGGAACACGCGAAGTTAATACAGGTCGGTATTGATTATAAAGCGCAAACGCAATCGTTGCGAGCATGTTCATGTATTTAAAATATCATACAGGGGTCATAAAAGCTCTCGTGTCACGATATATAGCAATTTAACTTTTCATCCGGCACGATGCCTAAATAGCGACTATGAAGACAATAGAAAATCATACGCGGATAACTAAGTGACACGTGAGTAACGGATTGGATTTTTGGATTCCCCTTTCTTGATTGAAGCAGGGAGTGGGGCATTTTCCCAATATGCGAATAATGGACTACGAGGGCGTTGTTTGCTATCTGTCGTTATATTTTCCTGTGTTCTCAGCACGTTATTTCGCCGTAATATAAGTTCCCATTGTTGGCGACAATTGTCCAGACTTGGCCCAATTTTGGAACAATTCGCGACCCCCCGTGACTGATGAAGTATTAACAAAGCTCATCTCAGTTGAAGTATATGGTGGAAAAATGTTCGATCCCATCGCGGCCCCTGCTACAAGCGGAACTGTAAATTCATTCGCGTTAGTCGAGTTATAAAGAGTCGAAAAGTAATTTTCCAAAAAGTTTAGACCGAAGCAAGAGCGGAGAGTGAGGCGCTAAAAGAAAGAAAAGAAAATTCACTGCCGTGCTCTGTCCATTTCGATTAAAGTTGCCCACTCGTCGCGCGATCGCTTGTATTCCCTTGCATAAGGCGAAAGCGCAATATTCTCGTGCTTAAACGTATTCACGGTAATTTCGTACTCGCGCCCTCCTTCATCGAATATTTATGCGAATATACGTTAGAGTTTTTCATCTCGACACTTGTGGAGTTTCAACGCTACGAAAATAAGAAAAAGATACGGGGGAAAAAAGAAGAAAAAAAAAGCTGCAAAGGAGAAGAAAAAAACTCTAGTCATTTTCTCGTCGTGCTCGCTTGCTTGCGCTGAGTATATATATATATATATATATATATATATATATATATATATATATATATATATATATATACATATACACACACACGGATCGGCGGATTTTTACCTTGAGTGCAACGCCTCTTTCCGCGTACTTTCTTGAGCCGAGAAAATAGAGTCACCGGCAGACAATTGGTTTTATCTCGAAGCGATATCAAAAGACATTTTTGCAGAGGCTTTTTTGCGCTCATTGTACATAGCAGTCGCGAGCGAGCTACGAAATAACGTACCTCTAACCCGAAACAAAGGATGCTTGCCGCTTTTTTCCCCATCTTCAAGAACGAAAATACACTAATGCTGCGCGCCGAACGAATTCGATGAAATTCTTGTGGTGATAAGATGGTACTAGTCCGAAAGAGGGCGCTGTTGCACGCTCTCGTGGTCCATACGCGGTAACTGTCGGATTCTTTTTTTTTTTCTTTACAGACTACGGCTTTTTCTTTGGGTTCGCTGGTGCTTCTAACGAGGAACATCACTTAAGGGCTCAGCTTCGATTTTTTAGAAACTCATATATGTGAAAAAGGATTGGAAACTATGAGACACGTATTTTTTTTTCATCGACAGAAAAACTGTTTTAAGTGGAGAAATTAATTACATTTTTTTCAGTACTTCTATAGGGGATTTTTTATCGCGTTACGTTAGAAGAATTTTGGTTTTTGTTTCATGCAGATCGGTGGACTGCTGGTGGGTGAAGGTACAAAATCACCCGTCGTCACGCTTTTCTTTGAGGGGTGCTTTCCGCCCTCAAAGCTGTTTTTCCGCATATAAAAAATGTACGTGTATAATAGTTTGAAATGCTCTATCACATATATGAGTTTCAACAAAATCAAAAGCGGATACTTAAGGGAAAGTTCTGCCTTGTTGGGTCAAAGAATGTTCGTTTCTTCACCAATTTTTTATGCGAAAAGTATTAAATATAGAATGTTGATATTTGGTATGTTGACTAAGCGGTCTTTATTGATCATCAAAATATTTTTTAAAGTTTGACAAAACATGGTGGGAGTGGGGGCGCCACGTATGTCGGTGTGTGGGCGATGACATTCTTCGCTTGCGGAAGTCCTAAATCCCGGACAGGTGATCCTGAAGCTAAAAAAACGAACATATTTTTATTTTGTACAATATTGTGTACAAGTTGACCTAGAATTGAGAAGAAAAATTGAAAAATAAAAAAATTGTGAGCAAAAAACTGCGAACATGTTTGGGAAAAAAAACAAACTTCCTTCCGATCGCTCAATATTTTTTAATTTTCAATTTTTCTTCTTGATTCTAGGTCAACTTATACACAATATTGTACAAAGTAAAAGTATGTTTGATTTTTTTGCTTCAGATCACCTGACCGGGACGTAGGACTTCCGCAAATATTTTCATCTTGAATAAAGACCGCTTAGTCAACATACCAAATATCAACATTCTATATTTAATGCTTTTCGCACAAAAAATTGGTGAAAAATCGAATGTTTTTTGGCCCAACAAGGCAGAACCTTCCCTTAAGTGATGTTCCTTGTAAGTACAAATGTATTGAAAATGTATGATACGTTCTTCGTGATATTCGTTGTTAAAATTTAGCTCCCTTCGATGAGCAAACGTGTCGGCCGCCCTCCGATATTTGTTGGCTACATTGTCATTCATCATCATTCACTCAATGCTCATTCATTATCACTCACTCAATTATCGTCCATTATCATTCGCTTAATCCTCGTTATTCCCAGGCTACACATTATCGAGTACAAAAATATCACTTATTTAGTATTTCTCTTTCGACCAACCAGTGAATAATCGCTTGAAAAAGAACATTCCAGCATTATTCGTTCAATTAAATACTGCGGGACTATGGGAGATGAGATCGTAGGTACTAGAAAAATATACCACGAGTACGCGAGTGCACAAAGACGAGAAGAAAAATAATATCGAAGACCCTGGCACCATAATGCAGTTGTGTATCTAAAGTTAATGAAAAGCAAGGAGTCAAAGCGAACTGAACAGCTGTACCAATAGGGAGATGAAGTTGCTTTTTGCATACATATGTATAAATGCATAGATATCCGTATGCATGTATTTGTGCATATATACATACATATTACGTACTCAAATATGGAAAATTATAAGTTAAACTTGTGCATTTAAATATTCATGAGTGTCTGAGTACAATTTGAGATATATGTGTAAATATGAATATACAAATGAAACGAGCAATAAGATGTACCCAAAAAACAGTTAATATCTTTACCACTGGCCGTGTGGTTACTCGCGTGAAAAGAACATCCGTTCTTTCGAGTGCGTCATGACGAAGGACCTCCGTGTTTTCGTCCAACCTCACATACGCTTCTCCCATGCACGGTATGCGCATATGAAAGATGAACAAAAAAAATCATCCGCGGCACGGATGCTAACAAGAAGTGTCACTTGCACGTGGTTTTGTGGACTCTCCGTTGCATCTAATGCCTCTCGTACGCCAGCTTGAGTTTTGTAATGAGAATGAATTTGAATATCATGTCACACGAGGGGAAAAAAAGAGAAAAATGTCCACCAGAACAGGAAAGCTCCGAGGCGAGCTACGTGTTACGGTGGAAAAAAAACGACGCGTTTCCTGCTGACCCACCAAATTTCTCGCTTTTCATCATTCTCAGCGGCAAGGAAATGCTAGAGAGAGAGGGAGAGAGTGAGTGAGAGGGAGAGAGAGAGAGAGAGGGGGGGGGGGAGAGAGAGAGAGGGAGAGAGATAGGGAGGGAGAGGGAGAAAGAGAGAGAGGGAGAGAGAGGGAGAGAGCGAGAGAGAGAGAGAGAGAGAGAGAGAGAGAGAGAGAGAGAGAGAGAGAGAGAGAGAGACGAAGAGAGAGAGAGAGAAACGAAGCAGAAATAAAAAACGTTTTTATATACACGCGAGTATGGCGAAGCCTAACATGCGGACAGACGTAAAATTACACGAGCCGCAGAAACGAGTCCACCTCTAGTATATAGGAAATAAAGCCAAAAAAAGTAATACTGGCTGAATACATTTTTTAGAGGAAAATTGCTTTTATTCGGCCTGACTGTGCATTTGCATACGTGCTGACATTTATTTGCGTGCAAGTTGAGCGTTGATTCTCTCTTGTCTCGTTCGACAAATCTCATTCGTCATTAATTAAGGTTGTTACGGGGTTTAGCCGTCGGGGATGAAGTACGAGGGGAGCGCCCTCTGCTCATGCACGGAGCCGATTGACTGTTACCAACTGTTAGCTTTCAAATAATCGTCATGTTAAACGTGCGTTTTCGAACTATTTTTCTACATGTATTTGTAAAAATATGCATTTTTGAACATTCGGTGATTACATTAAGTGTTTTCATTGCTTTGTATAATTATTTTCTATAACTTTTTCTCGCTCAATTAACGTGAAACGAATTGGCAACGTCGTAAATCATGGTATATCATAATGCCCAGATTGGCAGAAGTGTCGCGACGTTAGAGACATATGCACCCCGTTCGTAACCCCAAAATCGGCCGCAGGAGCTGTCAAAAATGAATATCGGTCCGTGTAAAAAAAAAATCCGCTGGACAGAAAAAGTTTGCACTAAAGCTGTCTCTGTTTTTTTTTCCTGCAAAACGGTACTGTGAAAGTATTCAAACTGCACAGGATGATCAGCAAAGAGTTTATAAACGTCCAGAAAAAAATTCCGCTCGGTGCTAACATGGTGGCATAACCCCATAACAACCTTAAATCTCTGAAATTGAGATTTCGAATTTATGGATAAATTCTTCGGTCAAATGTCGCGTTTAAAAACGGCTTAAGTTTTCTGCTAATTTCTACGTAAAATATTAAGAATCCGAAATTGAACATTTTTCGTTGATACAGATTTTGCGGTGCCGTGGCCTATTGTACCCTCTCGATTGTCTCTATGGTTTCGTAAGAATTATTGAGCAGCGAAAATATATTTTTAACGACTCACACTTAGTTGAAATTGTTGAAAATATTGCGATTGGTTTTCGACGGGTTCTCAAAATATAAAATTTCAAAAATATTTTCAGAAAATTTCAAGTCGATCCTTTTGAAAGTATGGGAGATATGGGCGTGTATCGGTAGGTTCCGCGAACCGACGAACTTTAAACACGATTTTCTCCAAATTACTTTTTTTTTTAACGGTGACCACGATATCTCGAAATTGACTGCACCGATGGCTTCAAATTTTACAAGCTTCTTTTAATTATTAAAAATGCAGTGCTCGAACCAAGATATTTTTTTCTATGAATAGTTTTTTTTTTATCAACGAAAATAGATTTTTTCACCGGATATCAATACCTTCACTTTGGACGACGCCCATTTTTTCAATAATCAATATTTTGTTAAACCTTTCGTCCTGGCACTACATGATTTCATGCAAAAAATAAATGCGTTAGATTTTTTAAATTTCGGATGATTCGTTTTCAAGCATCAGTGGTACCGCGAAGGACGCACAGCTCCGTCATTTTGATGATGAATTAATTTAAAAAAATTGTTTTGTATACGTAAATATACAATTAAGGGGAGATATACACCTAGATGGTCGAAAAAATCGATTTAGAAGCTATGAACATTCCGTCGACCGTAGAAGACCTGTACTATGGACCTGGTATCGATGATTCCATGTAAGTTGATGAATTTCATGATTTATTCATTCCCAAATTTTCAATCGCGTTTTTCTCCAAACCACGTTTTTCAAATCGGTACCCAAAATTTCTCGAAAACCAATGAACCGATTGCCTTGAAGTTTTTTGTGGTTATTCTATACACCATTATCTAGTACTTGTCGTAGAATTTTTTTTTCCGTTACTTAGTTTTTGTTTTATAGGCAAAATAATAACTAATTTTTGGCCCAAAAATCACTATTTATGTTCAAACGTCCGCCATTTTGACATAAATCGATATTTTCAAAATCGGCTATGACAAGTACTAGATTATAGTATCTCATTTAATAATCTTTTTGGTTTTTTTTCAGATGATTTTTGAAGAAACGCCAGTGGGCACCGTATACGCAGATTTTTTTACGACGCTCCAAGGATCAAATATCCTTGTATATTTTTGATATTTTCAAATAAATAAAATTAAACATATTTTTGAATGTATATACCTTTAGATAATGAAAGCCCCAATCCGAAATTTCAAACAGTTTCCCTTGAAAAAATTCACAAAAATTACCTTTTTTCCTATCTAAATGTATATGCTGCTTTAAAACAAAATGGCGCATGTTCAAAGTGAGAGTCTTGATTTTTGTGAAAAAAGTCGGCATTTTTCGTTCATCAAATCGAAAGTATACATCCAAAAAAAATCTTTCGATCAAATACTATATTTTCACATCTTAAAAACGCCCTAAAATTTTCCGAAAGATCGACGCAACATTTTTTGGGTTATAATTGCTCACCGACCTTGGAAACGTGCTTTCGAGAAAAAAGCGTTTCAAGTTTCGAACGACGCTTCGAGCGTTCCGACGTACGTCAACACAACAGCCTATAAATCTGTCAATTTTGATCTGATCACCTTGAAATTTTTAAGCAACACAAGATGATATACTGTCAAAATATATAGATTTTGAAAAAAAGTCATTTTTCATCTTTCACAACTAGGCACAACCCGTTAAATGAAATATTTCACTCTAGTGGGGCTTTGTGTTGATCAAGTGAGTCGAATCGCCACTATAACCTCTATGAGATCAATGGCAGAGAGGATGAGGATACTTTTTTTTTGCAAATTGAAAAGACCTGTCAGTTACGTCTGAATGCATGGAGTAACAATTGTTATTCACCCTTTCCCGCACCGTTTCAAATACGTCTATAGTGGCGTATACGTTTAACGAGCCATGGGTATACGATGCAGCCGGGAGAGTGCGAAAGAGTGGAAGTGAAGGCAGAAGAGAAAAAGCCAGTGAGAGATAGAGACGGAGAGACTCCCGGCGCCCGGAAGACCTGTCGAGAGAATCGATGATGGATGGATGAGATATATGAATGAATCGTTGAAAAGAGAGAGCTCTCGAGTCGTTTGTTCCTATTTCCGTAGGCCCTTGGGGTTCAAGCGGCACCTACTTGCTTCTTCTCATTCTCTTGCTCCCTCTCTTCATATCCCTCTCGTATAACGATTTCAACAACTCTGAAAGAGCTCAATAGGATAAAAAAAAACACGGCCAATGAGGTCTTACGGATCCTTTATCCGACATTTCGGGCCAACACTGCAATTTCGCAACCCTGTGAAAACGCGTCACAAAGGCAAACTGTCGAATCAAGGGAAGAGATCCATTTTTCCGATAGAAAAATCGATTTTCGTTTTTTTTCGCATTTTGATATAGCTTATAGTTTTGGAAATATTCCCTCCAAATATTATTAAGAAACTCGCAAAATTGACGGAGTTATAGAGGTTTGAATGTGCTGAAAGAAGATGATCCTCCGAGATCCAAGAAGCACGGAATGCTTAGAGAGAGGCTACTGGTGCTCAGTAAGATTTTTACTTGAAGGCGAAAGGACCCCAATATGGCACCGGAATAGCCAATTGAGCGTAAGTGACTGCAATCAACGATTATTTCGACGATAATTTTCCACTTGTATCCACGATATATCAGGAATCACTGAATTGATTCACCTTCAATTTTCGCGAGGTTGTTCAGAATATATACCTACAGCCCTACAGCCCTTACCGCGGGCAATAGTTGAGATAAAAAATTACGACCTGTACAACTTGAAGAAGACGGAAAAACGATGCCAAAAAAAATTCATCGTGGCACCTTCCCGTGCAGAAATTTTGACCGGGATACCCTATGTCCGATCAAATCCCGATCAGGATTTGTCATGGATTCCCCAAAACCGGATCCCGGTTAGAATCCAACTTGCATCAGTATCGTCATATGTACGACGACGATGACATCGTTTTGAAAACTTTGGCGTCACGTGTATTTTCTGTATTACTATGGAATTCCTATCTATAAATAGGAATTTCTGTCTATAGATTCATATCTATAAAATTCCTATCTATAGATAGGAATTACATAGTAATACCGAAAATACAAGTGATGCCAACATTTTCAAAATTATGCCATCGTCGTCGTACATATTCCGATACTGATGCAAGTTGGATTCTAACCGGGATACCGGTTTTGGGGAATAAGTCTCTGTTTATACCCACCGACATGTCGGTGGGTATAAACATGTATTTAAGACAAATTAAAATCAAATTCACAATGATTAGATTAAAATTTACACCAACCGTGAGTTCTTACGTATTTCCAGAGAAAACATTTCGTCGAGGCAAAGAAATTTTTGCAAAAAAAGTTGTGAGTTTCAAATATTACATTATAAATATGAAAAAAATCACACAATGAGTTGTGAATTTCCTTAAGTTGAAGAAAACAAAAATCGAATTCACGACAGTTATATTAAAATTTACACCACAAGTGTAAACGTATTTTGAGAGAAAACATTGTGTTGAGGCAAAGAAATGTTCGCACAAAAAGTTATGTGCAAAATTTTCTTTGCCTCGAGGCAATGTTTTCTCTCAAAATACGTACGAACTCACTTTTGGCGCAAATTTTAATCTAATCATTTTGAATTTGATTTTAATTTGTCTTAAATATGAAAAAATTCAGAACTAATTTTGTGAATTTTTTTGTATTTATAATTTCTTGTCAATACATTTGCATTCACAGATTTTGATGTGAATTTTTTTAATTCACATCAAAATCTCGCGATGAGCGCGATCTGCCATTTGAATCTTTGGACAAATTTTTTTTATTGATAGTTTAATGCACCAAAACTTTATAAATGTTATTTCTTTTTATAATAAATTTAACATGCCATAATTCGATTTTTGACATTGTATTTCAGCCTGTATTCACCCGTGATCCTTTCCAGATTCCTCGATGATTCCATGGGGAATCTATTTAGAGTCATTAAAGGATCCGGTTCTGGATCCCTAATGGAATCCAGTTTACGGATCTTACATTTAGTCTTCAAATCTGATCCGATATCGGACTAGATCCCGACTGGGAGCCCGGGATACAAGTCAGAATCCAGCTGTATCCCTGCCAAAATTTCTGCACGGGTTGTTGCGATTTTTATTATTTCAATGCGATCGAGCTACGGGCTATAAAGGGTCATCTAACAAACCAAAATTTATCTGGATTTGTTGTTTCAGATAAGTCAATCAGGCGCAATCGTGGGTACCGATAAAATGCGGCATCTTATGACTCAGATGAGGTTGAAGTTTGCACCGTTGGAACGCAACGAAAATTCATATTTGTCAATTCCTTTGATTTCTTTTCGGTAATTTTGCCTATGAAAATCCTTCGACAATTTTATCAAGACATTTGTTAAGCGATCTACAATATAAACTTATAAAAAGAGATCTTCTATAATAATAAAAATATGGCAAATAAAATGTGAAAAATAACTTTCGTTTCGTTCCAACGATGCAAACTTCAACACCATCGACCCAGTCAGCGCACCAGCCGAGAACGAATCAACAAAATATCATAAAAATTTGTATAAGCATAAAAAATATCAGTGAATATGTACGCAAAATGACTTTTCAATCGGTCTTACTGTTGCGGCACGAAAAATTATTGAAAATTTATGCAAAAATGCCGGTAAAACGGATCTCTCCCCTTAAAGCTCACTGAACAATAAAATAATTTCTATCATGGCATATCATTCTTGAGAGGCCATGACGGCACGCCATATTCAAAACTTCTATATTATAGATATTGATATAAAAGTTGTTACACTTAATAAATGCACTTTCGACATACATTTGAAAAAAATTAAATGTATTTATGCAACCCAAACAAACTTCAAACGCGTTTTTCTCCAAACAACGTTTGTCGGCGGCTTGTTGATAAAATCTTCGATACTACTAAACCGATCCTTATGAAATTCTAACCACATATTCTTTACAACTATAGCTATAGCACAAATCAAGGATTTGTTGTAATTTTGATATTTACAATTTTTTTGTTGCCAAAAACGGTGAAAAAGCACGTTTTTGTTATTTTTTTTCGAAAAATGTCCGCCATTTTGTTATTTTTGCATCCATCAAAAATCGAATGATATGCGCTATATCCATTAACATACTGAATCTAAAAACGTTTGATTTTTTTGTTTCGCGTGATCTACCTCCGAGATTTCATCAACAGTGCAGACTTACATTTTTTTAGGACATTTTTTTAACTGCCATGTTCGTCTGTAAATAGTGACTTAAATAAATATATTTTTTTAAACTGTATTTCGAAAGTGTAACAACTTTTATATCAATATCTATAATATAAACCCATCAAAGAAATTCATGAAAAGAGCCTTTTTAGCGTCTAAAGTGAGAAGACCCCTTAAGTTAATGATCTTTACAACATTTAGAGGTAAGGGAGATTCCAAAATTCCGAAAATTGCATAAACTACAGCAATTTGTAGTAACGGGTAGGGATTCCTTGCAACGAATTATCTAAGAAGATCGATGCGACTCGTACTTCTAGTGCAGATCTCTGAGTGTAGCAATCCATAAAACGGGAAGTAAAAGTCATCAATTCCACTGCGGAAGGTTTACTTTATGTTGCTGGAATATGCAGAGATCTAAGAGTAACACCGGAGAATTTAATTTGATAACATCAGAAACTTGGGTCTTTCTTCCTTTGCGTTTTTTTTACACTAAATTCTTGAAGTCAGGAGACGTCGTACAACCGATAATAGTCACGTTGACTTGAAATTTGGTATGAATATGTGTAAATAGATCTTTACACTTTATTATAATATTTTATACGATTTTTAGCACATTTTTTATAACATATTCATTTCCATTCTTTCTCTTAAGGGGGTATCCCTCTCTGGAAACTTCAAAAAATAGTTTTTTGCATATTGTTGTCGAGTGAACTTTCAAAAATATTTCAACACCAATTGGACCTTGGATTTTGAAAATTGACGAAGTTACATCTATTTTAGTGGAACAGTGTGCGTCGGGTTAAGGATGATTCGCGTGTAACGAAAGCGGACATCGAAGCACAAGAACACTCAAAAGAAGCCCGAACTGCCCGCAGATTGCATAGATTACGTGTTCAACACGATCTCGATGATGAGGACGGGCACTTATATGGTGCCGGAATCGCTGACTAGCGGTAAGACGACAATATTTCACAAGATCGTGTAAAATATGTACCAAAACTTTGAATGCGATTATCTTAATTAAAACTCCATATCTTGACACGGCGGAATTGATATCTTGAGTAACTTTCACACTATTGACTTGAATTTGCACAGTTAGCGTTCAAACAGTAGTCATTTTCGGTTCAAGATCGCATTTTTTAATTGGATGAACCATTTTTTAATAACAATGACTTCAGCATGCTGTTTTTCAAGAGAAAAATAAGGTTTTCTTTGGAGAAGTTGTCATATTTCGTATTTTTCGAAATTTCGAAAAGTGGATCGTAAACCCATATCCAGTTGGATATATTTGAAGAACAATTTTTTTATTTTCGTTTCAGATTACATTTGAGCCTGGTAGAGATGCCGCCGTTTCGAGCCTCGCCGCTGGAAGACTGCAACGTCAATTGCAGCACTACGAACACTTTGAAAGATTTTCTTCCGAAAAATTTACAATGTAATCACAAACGTGTGTACAACATGCTGGGAAAAAATTAATTTATTCCAACCAATGTGTTACTAGAAAAAAAGCATCTTTCTGACCCTTTAAATGGGCTTCCATAGAGGGATAACCCGTTAAGGCAACAACGTTATTCGACTCGAGAACGAGGGAAACCACTGTGCTAGGTTTTAGCTATTTTCTTCATTAAGGCGTTAGGCCACAGTAACGGGTATAAAATCATGTGCGAATTTAACAATTTTTTTTTTCGTATGAAAAAGTGATTCACTCATGAAATTAATTACACATCTATTTAGTATGAATATCAAGCTGTAAGAAAACATATATATATTTATTTTTTCGATGTACAAAATGGCCGACTACTAATATTTTATTTTGTTATCTTTTTTTTAGGCGCTCCGCGGTGTGACATTCTGCATCCACAATTTTTCACCTAAAAAAAAAAACAAAAATTCTCGTCACTCTACATTAGAATACCTAGAGAAGTACGTACGGAATTTTAAAAATATTGTTTTATTCAAAAGTTGTAGGTATTTGAACTTAAGAAATGAATTTTCAGTGAAAAATTTCCTTATAACTGCTTATAAACTGCTCATAAAACGAAAGGTTTTCGATTAATTAGAAATTCCGTACGTACTTCTCTGCGAAATGCAATTAGGAACATAACTTTCAAATTTAAAGTAAATCGAGTGAAAATTGTCGAAGTTATTTGTCACGCCAATTGGAAAAAAGCTATTTTGAGAAGTTTCGAGTACTCGGTCATTATGTACATCGAAAAAAAAATATATATATTTTTTCTAACAGTTTGATATTCATACTAAATAGATGTGTAATTAATTTGATGAGTGAATCACTCTTTCATACGAAAAAAAAAAATTGTTAAATTCGCACATGATTTTATACCCGTTACTGTGGCCTAACGCCTTAACAATAATTCTATGATTTATTTCCATGTACCTAACAACTGTACGGGCGGCCGTGGGGATACTACTGTAGTCATCACAATTTCCGATTACGTCAAATTAAATTTTCACGCCCAATAGTTGCAACGATGTGGAATAAACACCTCAAATGTAAATAAATTTACGCAATTATTGCGGTGAAAAAAATGGAATCCCTGCGCTTGTTAAGACGATCATGGTGTCACGATTCCTTAGAGTCACCTGTAGTAAATTTCAATATAGCCAAGAGATTTACAAGTTAACTAGTAGCCCGAGCTTCATACTTGAATTGAGTTAGCGGAAACGTCCGGATCAAGAGACTCGTTCTTAGGGTTCAGTATCCACTCGAACCCTTATAATCTCGTTATGCCAGTCCGTCCGACACAGCAAAGTGCCGTTCATCCCCCTCTGTTCTTGCAACCCGTTGGATTTAAAAGTCCGAAGTGATTCACGAGACTAACATATCCACTGGGTATAACATTATTGCGCTCTCGAAAAAAAAAACCAAACCGTTCGTTATTTGCCTCGGTTCTATTTGTCACAGTTTCGAAACTAATCTATAGACATCAGCATTTATCGATGTTTGTAAAATGCTATTATTTCACAAACGGCCCATTAACGTGCACACTCTTGTAAAGGGATAAACTTTTGGCCCAACGTTGCGTTTACGCGCGTACCCAAAGAGCCATGAAAATTTAGCTCGACGCGTGGTGGGACCACATACTACATGTCCATGCGTTTGTCTCTTTCCACCCGAACGGTTCTCTCGGAATCATTTTAAAGGTTCAAGCTCGTAATGTATCGCGATAACGATATTGTGACCTGATAAATTGTTGTTCACACACGAGTAGGAAAAAGACCCAGGTGTGGAGGCGAAGAACTCCGGCTGACAGTGGATAAATCAACGGAATGAGACTCCCAGTGATATTGGAAGCGCGGGTTGTTTATGCCTATAAGCAGAAGCTTCTGTCGTGGCAACTGGCTGCTTGCCGCATGCGCAATCGGGCTCCGGAGAATTTTCTCCACCGTCGAGACAATGGAATCCGAGAAACTCTACGAGACGGAAAAACGGCCAGAATGCGAAGAGCGAGTGGAAAAAAAAGGATAGACGGTGGTATAGGAAACTAAAAGGGTATAAACGCGCCGGATGTGGAAGAAGACGAAGAAATGAGAAGGAAAGAAAAATAGGTGGAGAGGAGTTGGGAGACGGGAGTTCGTGGTGCGATAAGAGAGGTTGCTTGTTGCCTCATTGGCTAGAACGGTTCGCGAGCTCCTATAACTGCGCGCAACGACGACGAGAACGAGGGAAAAAAGACCCTCAACCCTTGCTAAACGGCCCGAGCTATTACAACCGGAAGAAAGGCAACATCCGTAAACTTAGGTACGTGTATTCCATCTCCGTTGATGCGTTAATATGCGAATTTAGCTAATGGATATTCGGCTGCATTGAGGCTTCCGAGGCTTATGAAATTGAGACGATGATTGAGCAGTTGAAAATCGAAGCAATCTACGTCTTCCCCCTCCTCTGTAATTAGATTATTACCTAGAAGTGCATGAATAAAAGTCCGATCCATCCGCTCCACCGGCAGTCGCGAGGCCCTTCGTTTCGAAAGAGAAGCCCCGCAAATATTCACAAATTTCCCGACATAGCCGCGAGTAACCAATCCCAGCACGACTATAAATATCAGATAATTTCCTCTAAAGTTCCACCGTAAATGACTGAGAAGTTTGCCTGGAGGGAAGAAAGCGGAGAAGAAGGTCATCAACATACACTTGAAAAGTTTTGGATGCATCGTCTGATGTTTTTGGCAGTGGGCGACGCAAAAGATTTCTCTTCACCGTGGATAGTTTTCAGGAGTTCATAAATGAGAGTGCTGGTACGCTCATAGCCAGGCAAACGCGGAACGGAAAAAGAGAGCCTTGCTCTCTCTCTCTCTCTCTCTCTCTCTCTCTCTCTCTCTCTATAAATATATATATATATATATATACCTTGTCCAATGAATTGTAACCCTGCAGGTTTTACTTGCTCTTTGCCAGCCAGCTCAAACGAAAGGCTCGCAGAGCCAGTAGCCGCAGTTGCCGTCGCCGAAGTTGGCGGAGAAAAAATTCCGCGGATGAAGAAGTGTGCAAGGCTAAACAACGAGAGCGGGTGTGTACTTCATTTATCCTTGCGGATGAGTGGGATAAAACGTGGAAGGGGTGGGGGTTAACGGGTATTGGCCTCTTTTGGCCCGAAGACAACCCCTGCAAATCCTCTTTTATCCTCTTAGTATAATGTAACTCCCGTATAGTCCCATCCCACTGGCGAATATCTTACGAGAATAAACGCAGAGTCTCGGAGCTGAGTGTCCAAGTTGTCTCCGAAGCTTCCTTCGCCGCCCACGCTGAGCCCAAGCCCAGCGTCATCGGCCTTCTCGACTGTTGGGTCCGCTTCTCTCAGTCGGACCTTCTGTCTTATGGCCAGACTCGTCGAGATACTCTCGGATCCCCCAGAAGTGAATGCGCGTCCCTGCACACGCCGCATTCAACCACCTAATGCATGCAGTGCACACTTCTCCTTGTCCCGCATATACCCGACAGCCCCAACAAAGTATACGAATCATTTTTTCCGAGAAAGATTACAGGAAGTAATTCCACCAAGAGGAACGCGGTAAAATTTATCATTCGCGCGAAACGAGAGACAGAATAGTAGACAGAGAGAGAGAGAGAGAGAGGAAGTGAGGTTGGGAGTACAGTTCGTAGGATGAGTGAAGTAGAAGAAAAGAGGATGACCCAGATACGCATGTATGCGGACGTCACACCATGCCATCTTTTCCAGATTAGTTATGATAAAATCCCCGGAAAGTAATGTCACAAAATCCCTGATTTGGGAGAATTCTTTGGCAAAGGGCTAGCCTCCTAATGCGTCCGTTATTCCAACAATTTGTGTCGTACACACAGTAATGAAGTGATCTGTAAAATCACTGCCAGAATTTCACGCATGTTCTATACGTCACACCACACCTCTATCAACGTCAATCACGTGGGTATACGAAAAGAAAGAAGCAAAAAAAAACTGGGCTGGCGTGATAGATGACCATCTCTGATTGAGGAATATCGACTGTCATCAGGGACAGTTCCGTCGATCGAGCACGCAACAACAGTACCGCGTAGAAGATGATGGACCATGAAGCTTCGGAAATTCGTGTCTGTCACCTCGGCTCGATTCGGCTCAATACAGCTTGTTCGCCCCCTCCCCCCAACCCCCATAGCGCTCTGCGTAGTCCGTTATGGCCGTCCTCTGCGGCTCGGCGCCTCCAGTTCACGCTCTATCGCGATGCGAAGCTTGTAAATCAATTACGAGTTCCGGGCCTGAGCTTCCGGAGAAATGGCACGTACATTCTGACAAGTTCCCGCAGAAAGGAGCCTTGACGTGATCGGCACACCCATGCCACAAACTCTCACTCGTTTTATTCCTTTCCATGACGCCCATCTTAACCCCGTTTCCTTTCCGGTATCTTCCGTATCTAGCTGATTCTGTCAGTCGAAGAGTCAATCAGACTCTTTCGTTGCCGGACTGCGGATCGATTCGTGGGAGGATTGAAAGTCCATACAGATCGGGCTGAAGCAAGCTCAACAGATACTGCTTCCCAAAAACGTCCGATGCTACTTACTCCCAAAACTAGTGAAACCCATCAATGACATCTAACGTCACATGAATCGTGGCAATCAATACTTTACCGCAGATATCATTGTCATGTCATCAAAGTGTTTCCTTACAAGAGGAAACCGGACCAACGAAGTTGCCAATGGAAAATCATCTTTTCATTCAGGTTCACGAATTAAATTATCGATTAGGTTAAGATTCCGCAGCGGTGAAGTTCTCCCGCATCGAGACAAAGTTTTTTTCCACCACGTGATTCTATTCCTCGGTTTAACTGGATTTCCGAAGCACACGGGAGAGTTTCTGAGCCGCTCGGAGTAGTTTAGCCGCTCTAAAAGAGAACGTCAAAAGTTGCACGTTTAGCGAGGATCGACGTGGATATGGCTGGAAGGTCTCTTGTTGCTTCGACAGTTCTGCGCACAACGAGGCCGCACGCTTCTATACCCCCATTTCTCCTCTGTTTACCGTGCACTTGCCAGCCATCCTGGATGTTCACCCCCCGGCCCCCTACGTGCACCGTCATGAGATGCTCGCAAGTCAGTCGCGATTTGATATCGTCTCATATCCTGGATGCTACAACATGGACGGAGTGTTAAACCCGACTCTTCACTGATACCATAGTACGGACGGGCATCAAGAAATCGAAATCGAATGGAGGGCGAGACGAAAAGTGTGGATAGGTGAAGAGAAAGAGGGAGAGGGAAGGCCTTCTCCTCGAGTATCCGGGCGAATACATGTCACCGTAGTAACTTGACTATGATTGATCGAGAGTACGAGCCCGAGCACGACGTAAATGCGATGAAACAGGCACCTCCGGTACTTATTCGCTTGCTGTTAGATGCTTATGCGCGAAAAAATACACACACATATATACGAGCACACGCTTCTACATATATTGCACGTTTGAAGATTCGTCAGTTGGGAAATGCTGCTGCATCAAGTCCCATGCACTTAACAACTGCTCCATGGGCCTTGAGCCTCGCCAACGCCGATCGCCGATTCACGATCATTCAACTAATCATTCCAATGGCTTATCAATGTTGTTGTCGATTCCGATAAACGATAAGATGCCTGTTGGATGGCGGAGTGCCACCGGTATATGAGATTGTTACAATACTATTAAATATTGGAAAATGTGATTGATTCAAATAACATTATTTTATTCGAAAATCTCTTCTGTTCTCTGAATATCTACATTATCCTTTGAATGAAATTATATTCTATTGAAATCATTCCATATACAATTCGTAAATGTATGGATGAAATAATTAAGCGGTTGCTACAACATTTTTTATTTCGTACAAAAATATAATCAATAGAATTAATTATTTCTTTACTACATCGACACGAATATGCTATGAGACGTAAGTTTTTCAATTTGTTTTAAATCTTAAATAAAAAGTGAGCATTAGAATGATCATCCACGATAATAATGGAGAGAATATCAGATACCCAATGGAATATCCATGGAGAGAATATCGGATATTCAACTGATAAGAGGTTTCATTCACATTTTCAGGTGCCTTCCTCGTTTGTAGTTCGTTTTTCGCGCAACTACAAACGATGATTCGGGAACTACAAACAACTACAGACGTTTTGACAGGTCGCATATTGTTTGTAGTAAGCTACTTTCTTACAATAAGCCGCCGATCACGAAAAAAAATGGTCGCAAAATCTTTTTTCCACATCTATCTATCGTTTTTTTTCGAAAATTCGATTTTTTTTCGGAAACGGTTCAACTACAAACAAAAATAATTTCACTACAATCAACTACAAACGATTTTGAATGAAAAATAACTCCGCCCGCTTAAATATTTTCATTAAGGGGGCTGACTTTTTTTTTAAGGGCCCTAATTTTTTTTCTGAGTTACTACAAACGAAATCGTTTGTACTACAATCAACTACAAACAAAAACAATCCGAAATAATAAAAAAAAATTAAGATCGGTCATACTCGGGTGCCAAGTTCACACAGGTGATAAGAACAGATACTACACTTCGATCTTAGCCACAGGCCAAGAAGCAATACTCTTTAGAGTTTCTCCGGCGTTCGAGTAGATGTTCAGTTCGTGCTACGTTTACAAGAAATGAGCGCGCGTGCGGCTCCTAGCGGTTACTCCGAGAACTACGGGTTTCCTCAGACCTATAATTTCGGTGGCGCTCGGTCATGATTTAGTTGAATTTTTTCTACCAAATGCACAAGAAACAAATTTCACATTCGCATAATTTTTAACCAATTCAGACATTTGCTTAATATTTGTCAATCAAAATAAAATATTAATATTTTAACGAATAATATACTTGAAAATCAATATCGGATATGGTGAAAAAATAACATATTTACTCAATAGAAATTTCTCTTGTGTACTCGAATTAACAATATTCATGTTATGAATTGAAACGCTTTTTTTGTTCGTTGCAGAAAATGCATTCAAAACTATATAATTTGGTCGCATATTATTCATTAATATATTATTTCGAATGAAAATAAAACTTTCAATGATTTTTGTTTAGACTAATAAATCGGATTATTTACACTAACAATTTTACAATTGAATCAACGAAATTTCATTCAATAATACCAATGATATTGGATCAATGATTTTTTTTATCAGTGTGCTATTATAGATATTAGGCAGAGATTCGCGATAATCTTGCTTGCAATCCTGAAGATGAATCTTCAAGCTTGTTACCCAAGTACGACAGATCTTAAGATTATTGCAGTTCTCTTTGTTCATTTTTCTTCTGCAAAGTGGCATTATCGCAAAAGGGCCTCAAATGCAGTGAGCCGTTCGTAAGTTTAAATTAACTGAAACGTGATGAACGTGATTATCTTCAAACATGAGACTAATGAAGCCAACGGTCACGAACCGAGCCTCGTCATGCTACCGGTAGGTGTTTTTGGCGTTTGGTAAACGCTGTGATGCTTCTACCCACTTGAGCCGTCATTTCCGCCACTCATATATATATATATATGTATGTGCATTCGTGCTCGTATACTATAATACTCTCCCCGTCATAGACAGAGGAGAGAGCCACATTTTCTAGGTACAACGCAACCGATTGTTGGTTCGTGACATTGACGAGCTTTAAATTTCAAGCACAAAACCAGCCATGATGTACCAGAGACTCGAAGCAGCCTCGTGACCTCTCACGATGGCTTGATTTCTCGAGGCTTTGGCGGCCCTGAGACACGAGAGTACGGGATTTTGCCCTGGAGTGCACGGAAATAACGTGCGGTTCGGAGAAACATCTCGAGACAACAATCCCCGGTTAACATCTTTCGTAAAAAGAGAACTTGCCAGTTCCCGAGAATAGACGATGAAGAGATTTTGAAAATATCACCACGAGAAGAGCATTGAAACTCACACAGGTAGAACGTAATGCAATACGCACGTTCGTGTTCCAGTTATACGCCAGCTTCACCTTTTGCTTTCTCATTGGAAAATATATTTTTCACGTTGGCTTCCCCGAAATTTTAATGGAAATATTACAGAATATTTCGAGACGTCGGAGAGTGACATTTTGACAAAATATCGAGTGCGTTTGTGTGTGTATTTGTGTACGGGTTTTTAAACACGCAAGAGCTTCGACAATTATTACTAGCTGATGGAATTTTGGCACACCATTTTTAGACATTTGTATTGTGGGAAATGAGTTAGTGTGGAGGGAATTGGTTAAAAAAAATTTGAACTGATAGATTTCATGTTTAGAACAGAATTTCACCGCTGGGAATTTTACATTTTTTTGGATATCTGGTTACACTTTTGTACGGAAAAAGAGTGCTATGCAAAGTATTTGCAAAACTCTGTGAAAAAGATTGTCAGGAAGTGTACATTTGTAGAAATATGATTTTTATACTGTAACTATCATAAAGGTTAAGATATGGGGATGCATTTTCATACGGGAATGGAACATTATACAGAGTATATTCGTGTTAGACTTTGCGGAAATTGGTAAAACGTTTGCGATTTTAGGGGGGCGTGAGTATTCAGTGGAAAAAATGGTAAATATTTACAAGTGGGGCTGCAGCTCTAATCGGCTCTAAATTTTTTTCACTTATTCGGGGCTATTCTGCAGTATGAAAATATGTTTTTGTATGATGGGAGAGGGGTATTTTATTAAGAAAAACAAAATATTTACAGGAATATATCAATGTTTCGGTTGCAGATACCATAATTTCATTGAAATTTCATTTCATTCAAACAAATCCAAACAAACGCAAACCCATGTCATTTGACCCACTTGATGTCACCAAACCCGTTTCCTCCATACCTTTAAAAAAGCGTTTGGGGGTTGAAATAAGGGTTGAAATTTTCCTCCCCCGACTTAAATATTATCAACAAAGTGCCCTGAAATAAATCGACTCGGTACAAAATTTCTAAATCCCTTTTCTAGCTGGAGCCCCACTTAGTGTACTAAGTCGTGCTGTATATTGGAGTCGGAAAAAAATTAGAAGAAGGCTAGTTTTTTGACTGGTGATTTTGTATGTGCCACGGGTGCTAAAACCAAGTTTGCCTAAACATCGGGGGGTAGGATTTTTGTAGGGGATGGGGGTGGATTAATGTCAAACTACAACCCCCACGAGGTCGGCGCCGGGAGACAAAATGTTCAGAAAAATCCGGGTTTTATTTTTGTCCCTAGTGCCGAAGTCGTGGAAGTTCATTTTGGGGATGAAAAAGTGGGGGGAAATTTGAAAAATCAGTTTTCATTCGATAACTCTTTAGGACAAATTCATACAATTTTTGTTTAAATGGAAACGTTGTAGCCCTTGAAAAGACGCGTCGATCAAGTATTCGATCAACCCTCTCCAATAATATGTTCACCCCCAAAAGAATTGTTGAAGAATTAACAAAAAAATTGTTTATTGAATAACTCAAAAACAATCGATTTTTCGGGGATGGTTCAAATGTACGAAATATAGAGAATAATTTTCTCTATATTTTCGTTCCTATGGACAACCCTTGAAGTTTGCTTTTTCGAACCCCTCTCAGGGGTTGAAAATTCAAAATGACATTCTGGGAAAACTATTCATCGAAACTAAAGAGATACGATTTTAGTTTTAAGGCTTTCACGGCTCTTTATGTAATGAGAAGAGTATGTGGCTTCCGGATGGAGGCCGTGTTGAGGATCAGCGTTGTGCCGACGTTTCGCAAACGTTACAGTCTGCATCATCAGGGCTGAGAGCTCCGATACTGAGGTTTGAAGATGACTCGCACGTTATGTTTTCCAAGGACCCTCCCTATGCGATCGGTTATGCCCTGAAGGTATGGAAGGGAAGTTGTTGCGGTTATTTGTTCTTCATTCTCCCTATCAGGTGCTGTAACCGTTTTCGGATCAGCTATTTTTCTTTTTAGATTTTTGATCGTTCTTTCGATGTTGCCTGGCTTGTAGCCATTGTCTCCTAAAGCTTTTCGTAGGTGTTCTAGTTCAACCTCCAAGGAGTCTGGTTCGGAGATCGCTAGAGCTCTGTAGACCAGAGAGCTTATGACCGACTGTTTTTGGGAAGGGTGGTGATGGGACGTAGCATGGAGGTATCTATCCGTATGCGTTGGCTTCCGGTAAACTTTATGGCCCAAAGTGCCATCGCTTTTCCGTTGCACCAGTACATCCAGAAAAGGGGATTTGATTTTCCTGTTCTATCTCCATGGTGAATTGAATATTGGGGTGCTGGTTGTTGAGGAAGGTTAAGAAATGATTGAGGTTTTCTTTGCCGTGACTCCAAATGACGAAGGTGTCATCGACATATCGGAACCAGGTGGAGGGCTTGAGGGAAGCTTCTTGCAGAATTCTGTTCTCGAAGTTCTCCATAAAGATGTTGGCGATGATAGGAGAAATAGGGGAACCCATGGCTGCGCCTGAAGTTTGTTCATAAAATTGGGATTGAAATTGGAAATATGTAGAGTTTAGGCAATGTTCTATGAAGGGCAGTAGGTTAGGGGCAACTTTTTTGGAATTTTTAACTATGCTTAGGGTTTCATTGGTTGGGACGTTTGTAAACAGGGATACAACATCGAAACTCACTAAAATGTCTTCTGGTTGTACCTTGATAGTCCGGATCTTGTTCACAAAATCCCGAGAGTTTTGAATATGGGAGTTGTTGAGGCCTACGAGTTCCTGCAAAGGTTTGCAGAGAAAACGTGCCAAATGATATGTAGGACTGCCTATGTTGCTAACAATGGGCCTAAGTGGGATGTTGTTTTTGTGTATTTTTGGCAAACCGTAAAGCCTGGATGGTAGGGATTCCTTGGGTGTTAGGGCTTTGGTTAGGTTTTCTGATAGACCAGCCTTCTTTAGAAGTGTTGTTGTTTTCTTTTCTACACTCGATGTGGGGTCACGTGATAATTTCTTGTACGTGTTGGTGTCCTCGAGCAGGTTCAAAATTTTACTGCAGTAGTCCGTTTTATCCATGATGACAGTTGCATTCCCTTTGTCAGCTGGTAGTATTAAGATGTCCTTGTTTTTCTTCAAATTGTGAAGAGCAAGGTGTTCTTCCTTCGTGATATTCGGCTGCGGAGGTTTTGCCTTGTGTAGAATATTGCTTATCCGTTTCCTGATGTCGTTGCCAGTATCCAGTGGGAGACGATAGATGGCCGTTTCCACCTGGCTGATGATTTCTCTGGTTGGAATTTCTGTTGGTGTAATGGCGAAATTGTGCCCTTTTGCGAGGACTGATGTTTCAGCTGCGGAGAGTGTGTGGTTACTTAGGTTTTTAACTGTGTGGGTTAGGATGGGCTGCTTTGATTGCGGACATAGTTTCCTGAATTTTTCTATTTGATTCTTGGATCTTAGGTCTGCACAGTGGAGGGCTTGTTCGTGAGTGACACGGTCAAGATCTTCCCACAGCTGTGGTTCCAAAGAGTCAGATAGACGTAGGTGAAGTTTAAGGAGTTTTTGGGAATTTTGGTCCAAAAGCTTTTTGGTGACAGATATTCTCTCTTTCACCAGTCTCAGCGAGGCCTGGTGGAGGATAGTTTTGGCTTGTTTTGATGGAAAGGGGTTTTTCAATTGAGAACATTTTGGTACCACTTGATGGTCGCGGCACCTTTTTAGGAATATTAACGAGCACAGTTGGATGTGCAGAGTTTTCCTGAGTTTGGAAAAGGTGTTAACAGAACCCAAAATAGCCTCTCCGTGTAGGCGTCTGATTTTAGTTTTAAGGCTTTCACGGCTCTTTATGTAATGAGAAGAGTATGTGGCTTCCGGATGGAGGCCGTGTTGAGGATCAGCGTTGTGCCGACGTTTCGCAAACGGTACAGTCTGCATCATCAGGGCTGAGAGCTCCGATACTGAGCTCCGATACTGGCTACAAGCCAGGCAACATCGAAAGAACGATCAAAAATCTAAAAAGAAAAATAGCTGATCCGAAAACGGTTACAGCACCTGATAGGGAGAATGAAGGACAAATAACCGCAACAACTTCCCTTCCATACCTTCAGGGCATAACCGATCGCATAGGGAGGGTCCTTGGAAAACGTAACGTGCGAGTCATCTTCAAACCTCAGAAGAAACTAGCACAAGTGATTCCGAGTGCAAAAGACCAAAGACCACCATTAAGTGCACCAGGAGTATACAAGATACCCTGCTCATGCGGTAAAGTGTACATAGGAGAAACCGGGAGGAAGATCAGTACACGGATCAAAGAACATCAACGGTGTATCAAATATGGCCATATTACACAATCAGCGCTGGCCGAACATTGGATGGAGACTGGTCATGCCATCCAGTTCGACAAAGCCCAAAGCCTGGCCCCATCAAACAGCTATTTTTCCAGGAAACACCGAGAAGGCTTGGAAATCCGAAAACATCCGGACAATCTAAACAGAGATGGAGGATATCACGTCAATCCTATTTGGCACACCGTCCTCCCGGTTTTTTAATTGACCAGCTGATCAATTAAAACATCTGATTGGCTGGTGCAGCGATCCAGAACGATGACTGCAACTATATAAGGAATACCTGAGACACGAGAGCTTCAGTATCGGAGCTCTCAGCCCTGATGATGCAGACTGTAACGTTTGCGAAACGTCGGCACAACGCTGTTCCTCAACACGGCCTCCATCCGGAAGCCACATACTCTTCTCATTACATAAAGAGATACGAGTTTGGCGCTATGGACAAAAATGTAGCTGAGGGTTCAAGCTACAAATTCTTGCACGGCAGCGAATTCGTGCGGTCAATAGTTTTCCCGGAATTTCATTTTGAATGTTCAACCCCCGAGAGGGGTTGGAAAATCAAAATTCAAGGGTGATCCATAGCAGCGAAAATATGAAGAAAATTATTCTCTACATTTCGTACATTTGAACCCTACCCAAAAAACTGATTGTTTTTGACTTATTCAATAAACTATTTTTTTTTAACCATTTTTTGGGGGTGAAGATATTATCGGAGAGTGATGATCGAATACTCGATCGACGCATCTTTTCAAGGGCTACAACATTCCCATTTGAACAAAAAGTGTACGATTTTTTAAAAAGAGTTATTGAATTAAAACTGATTTTTCAAAATTTCACCCAACTTTTTCACCCTCAAAATGAACTTCCACGACTTCGGCGCTGTGGACAAAACTAAATTTTTCTGAACATTTTGTCTCACGGTGCCGACCTCATAGAAGTTGTAGTTTGGCATTAATCCACTCCCATCTCCTTTCATCCCCTAAAAAAGAACCCTACACCCCGGTTTTTAGGCAAACTTGGATTTAGCACCCATGGCACCTACAAAATCACGTGTCAAAAAATTAGCCGTCTAATTTTCTCCGATTCCGGGTTTTTCAGCGACAGCACGACTGTACTAACTTCTAAATATTTACCGAAAAAACTCTTTTCACGCTTTAACGTTTAAAAAATTGTAACTACCGTTCTGATCGTAGCTTACTTACATTCTACTGGCCAACATTTTCACCCTCCGAAAGATTTATGAAAATTTGATTCTGAAGGCGTTTTAATTTAAAAAAAAAAACCCCCCGTTTAAGCTATAATTTTCTGGAAATTATATCTGGATACATTCCTGTGCACACAAATTTATGAAGTGTCATAACTTCGTGTTACAAAACATTAGTAACGATGGTTAATAATGCTCAACATTGAATTATTAAAATACAGTTTTGGAAAAACAAAACTCCGAGAACGAAAAACTTGTAGTCTTCGTCATTTTACTTCCTTCCAAAAGCTTCCGCTACGAGGAAGCCAATGTTGAAAGCGGGCTTGCTCATGATGGAAGCTTTACAACCGAAATGAGATGATGAGCTCGCAATGTGAAAGTTTTAGATCTTGTTTAGTGGTTCGTCTATTTTGATCGTCAAGGTTCGTTTTGCGAATTAAAAAGTTGCATATAGGATTGATTTCAGGTAGGTATATCAAGCCTGATCTATCTTCCTCTTCTTGTCTGTCCATTTGTAAAAACGTCTTTGATGAAATGCGTGCCTGTCGTATCTGATAAATTGCTTCTTCATTGAAGTATCGAACTCGGATAGTAAATTTGATCAATACACGTCTTCCGTGGGCTTATCGACGAGACATCGATCTAACACGAATGCATTCAGATTGATAACTTTTTTTTCTCGCTCGGCTGACGCGAGGCGTTTGAAATTCACCTCTCGACCTCACCGAGGTACTTTGGTGGTCGTGATCAATAAGTGTTTGCGGTAACTCCGTGAAAAGCTTTCGCCCTCAAATCCCCCCGCGTCACCGTTTTCCTCCCTTGCTGCCTCCTGCCCCTTCGCTCTCGCCTCCCGCCTTGACGAACCCATACCCCTCGTGTGAATTTCCGTTTTCCCTGCAAAAGCGACTCAATTGCTCCGTCAGGCATCAGCGCGAGCTTTCGAAGAGCTCGAACCTTTTCTGTCGTTCGGAGCTAGGATTCGTTAAAAACCTATTAGTGAGAAAAAAAACATTCCGTGAACTGTTGGATAGATGGGACAACTGAAAGAGAAAACAAAAATCGAGGGAAATCCCGCTCTGACAGATCCAGTTTTTACGTGCGACGTGTACGATATTTTTTTTCTTCAAAGGTTCAATCGCATCGTTAGTTACGTCCAGATGGGAGATTTAGGAGGGACTCGCGAGGTTGCCGAGTTAGAGCGCGGAGTTTGGATTAATTTCGGTCGCGCGGTCTTTGTTCGGCTTCCACGTGACCTCCGAACACAATTTAATAACAACTTGGATTTAGATGATTTTCAGGTGCATGTTTCTGGTTAGAGAGGGTTGGCTCGTCCGATGGGTTGACGGTTCGTTAAATGAATGGTGAAACACGTAGATTTGTGTCAAGGCGGGATATACATTTAGACAGAAAGAAAATAAGCAATATTGAGGAATTTTTTAAACTAGGAAATAATTGTTTTATAATTATCAAATTTTAGGTATACTTTAATAGTATATTTAAGTATACGGAACAATTTTTTTTAATTTATTCATCATCAAAATGGCGGAGCTGTTGCGAATCGGCGTGCAGTCTAGCTTCCCGTGGACTTTGATTTGCAAAAAAATTCCAACATTCTTTTTCAGTTAGAACAAGTATAGTTTTTATGTGACGATAATTAAACTGAAGAAAATGCAAATTTGAGAAAAAGGCACGCATTTACAAAAAAAATCAACATTTCTGTAAAATGTGAATTTAAAAAGTAAATTTTTCATATTTTCGTCAAGTAGAAGGTACCGATATTATCAATATTTCTACCAAGTTTCAACTCAATCGGCTTAACAGTTTTTGAGTAATCCTGCATGCCAATTTCAATAGTGCAGTTGTGAAAAAAAAAACGCGTTTGAAGTTCACGCCCGCTCCGAATCCGAGCGGTGAAGCGCAGCGTTGACGGGCTGTAATGTTTGAAGTTTTTCGAATTTCGCTGTGAAACTTTGGGGAAATATACTACATATATAGTTATATCGTTTAGAGAAAAAAAATGATTTTTTGTTCGGTGTGAATGCATATCCCGCCATAAAGCAAGGCGGTATCGTTATCGGGAAATTTGAAAAATCGTTTTTTTTTTTAAATTTTATTTTATCATTCTACATGTCATTCTGAATTGGTATGTGAAAATCGTTTAAGATAGAACGAGCGCGCATTATTGATTTCTATTAATTTTGCTCTAATTTTAACCAGATATTGTTCATATCATTATGCATGTTGAGTGAAATTTCAAAATAGTCGAATATTTAGATTGGGAGATAATGAATTTCAAAATTGCAACTTTCAACACCGCAGGATTTGCATTGACGGAAAGTCAGGTCGCATAATTCGTCGTTCCATTCTATTGTGTTTATAAATTCTGAATAAAAAAATATGTTTAGATAGCAACCTAGTTAGGGAAATAGTGAAAAAGGTTTGGATTGCCTTTACTATTCAGTTTTGCTAAAAACGTTCCGTAATGACAGAATAATTATTCACAAAAAATATTTGTCCCCTATAATAAGAAAACATATGACCACACCGCCAGTATTGTTCAATATTTCGAGAAAAAAATAACTATCGTATTCCTGAAGTTAACAATTTTGTCATAAAAAATATTTGCATTATGAATATTAATATTTTATCACGTTTACGTTATCTTCATTGACAAATAAAAGTGTTGGTTCATTTATAACTAATTAAAAACTTTGTTCGATTAAAAATTACTTCCAAATAAAAATTTGTGTTGCAGTATTATTTTAAATATGCCGCGCGAACTCACGTCATTGGATACGTGGAACGATGCGGTGTTGCCGTATGTCTTCTTATTATAGGGGACAAATATTTCTTACGGAAAATTATTCTGTCTAAATTTCAATGCAGACCCTGCAGTGTTAAAAGTTGCCATTTTAAAACCGATTATCTCCCAATCGAAATAGTCAACGGTTTTGAAGTTTCACCCAAACATGCATAATGATATGAACAATGTCTGGTTAAAATTTGAACCAAATCTATAGAAATCAAGATTGCGCGCTCGTACTACCTTAAGGCCTTAGGCCACTCTAGAGGCCGAAAAAATAGGCTTCTTGCTAATTTTTTTTCAGAAAAACTACAAAATAAATCGAGATTACAAACAAGGGTGTTTATCATACATATCAGTGACTGTATACGGTATTTTTTTTTAAGCGGTTAATTTTAAAATGGCGGCTGTGCAGAGTTCATCTCAAAACTGCATTTTTTAAATTGGCTGGAAACATAACGCAGGCAATTTTCAACCGATTCACTTGAAATATTGAATATATCTTGAAAAAGACATTATCTATGGAAGTACGTAGAATTTTTTTTTATATTGCATAGTTCATTTGTTATTAACAATTATTATTATATTTTATTAAAATTTATATTAAATTATATTAAAATTATTAACAATTTCGAGGCTTAACATTTTAAATAAAATAATTCATACATTATATTTTTTTTTATCGAGAAAATATGCTTTTTTGGTTTCAAAATCCACGTAACTTCTTAACACAGGTCTACTTTATCATGTTTTAATCTTACAAACGTGTAGTTCCAAACAAAAGTAGCTTCGCGCATAGTTGTTACAGCGTCTATATAAGAATGAAGACGTTGGTTTGTGGGGGACGAAGCTTTTGGGGGAATACGTTTATTGTGATGCGTTTCTTAGAGATTGGTTAATCAGTCGTAAGTATGCAGGCTGGTGTCCGTGATAGGTCGGCATAGTGTGGGGGAATAATTTTATTCATTTATGAATCAGATTGGCGCTATGATAGGCACAGTCGCGTGCTTATTTTTGCGATAATCGAATTTAGTGCGCGTGCCTTCCTAGGTCTTGTTTTACGACCGGGTAAATGTGTTGTGACTCGGCCGAGTTTTCGTTAGAGGACTGTTTGGGTCTTACGATAAGGGAATTGTAGCGCAATTCGGTCCCAGCATTTTTCGTTAGCAGCTCTTAGCAGCCTCTTTCAAGGTTGCAAGTATACTCCAGTCATAAATTCTATTTGTCGTTTGTTATGTTTGCATGGTTGCAAACGTACGTGAGACGCTTTCCCTTTTGGTGTTGTGATACCTTTCGGCTATCGCCAGCCTAAAGTTGACAAAATATAGATTTTTCGCTGATGAACGAGGGTGCTACTATTGTGCAAATTTACCGAAGTGATTTCGTGGAAGGGAGATTAAAAACTCTGTGACTGTGTAAAACACTGTCAAAAACCTGTGCTGATACAAGCAGTTTTATTTTCACGGTATTCCAGTTGGACACTCATCGGAAATCCATATCCGGCAGCACATAAACCGCACATACGTTACCCCGAGTAGAAATATTGTCAGGCTGGCCTGATATTTGATCTGCGCCTGATCACCTTGTAGTACGAAGGCCTTACTTAAGTTTGCCTTAATTTGCCTGATCAAGCTGGGGTCAGGCGGTGGTCGAGCAACCGGACTTACGGCTTACTTCAATTCGCCTGACCCGACTAGCTTCAGGCGATGTCAAGCAACTGGACTTACGGCTTACTTCAATTCGCCTGATCCAGCTTACTTCAAGCAATCATCATGTAACTGGACTTCTACAGTTTGGCGCTAAAAACGGGCCTAACCTCATCTTGTCAACTGATGGACAGACATGAGAGAAGCACGAGACATATTATTAATCACTTTATACATTTTTACATATAACGTGTACGTTGTGAATAAAATCGACAAATACAATTGGAAGAAAATTGCGCAACGACTGCGTCTACGTGAATAGCGGGCTCTGAATAAGGGGAAAAAAGAAGAAATAATACAGCAGCAGGTTAGTATAACAATTAATTTTTTTCAAAGCCTTACAATTCTTAATTCTATAAATATAAATTAGATTAAATCTGACTATAAATTAACCATACGCCAAATGATATGTGCATTGGTTGAAATATTTATTGATACATTTGACAGATCCGGAACAGGTCCTCTCAGCGAGGAACAACTCGAAATTCCTGAGGATTGGCACGTGTTGGCGCTACCACTATGTAAGTAGATTTATATTTGTTTTGTGTATCGCTTTTATTTTCCTTTACTTGGTCCGTCTCCTTTGTCAGAGTAGAAAAAGAGACAGCGTAGGCCTACCAAATAATGGTAAGCTGACAGCGTAGGTCAATCTGGTAAATGTTTTGCCATCAGTGCTGATTAGCCCGGACAGCATAGGCTAACCGAATAATGATAAGTTGACTGCGTAGTTCAGTTAAGTGAAAGTAAGTCCATCGGTGCAAGTTAGCCCATAGGAAATGCACTTCGGATGGACATTACATTCACTGAACTGCACTACGTTGTCAACTTACCATTATTTGGTTAGCCTTCGCTGTACGGGCCCGGACAGCGTAGGCTAACCGAATAATGATAAGTTGACTGCGTAGTTCAGTTAAGTGAAAGTAATTCCATTGGTGCAATTTAGCCCATAAGAAATGCACTTCGGATGGACATTACATTCACTGAACTGCACTACGCTGTCAACTTACCATTATTTAGTTTTGCAACAATTTTTTTTCTTCTTTAAAGTAGATAATTAGATAGTGAAAAAAAGGAAAAAAAATAGAGCTCAAATTTATGCCACCCTAATAAAATAATGTGCATACCTTATATAGATATATATATATGTAGATATTGAATTCTAAGTGGGATACACATTTTCTTATTTTTCAGCGGCTGTCATTTCGAAATATAGGGAACACGGAATAGAAGTTCTTTTGAAGCAAATTAGACAAGCCGTTGGAGCGGTATCAAGGCCTGATTAATTCAGCAAAAGACTGGGACAAGTTTCGAGCGTCGTGAAAAAAAAACGAACAGAACGCCCAATGTAACGTTTCCTAAAAACGTTTAGCTCTATTTACTTTATTCACGAAGTTTCTTAAGTTTTTGTTTAAAAAATATATTAGTTTATTTCAAGTTTTTGTTCTATTACAAATACAAGAAAAATGATGTTTATTTTCCACATAGATATATGTGATATATCTATGTATAGATATATATAGATATGTGATAGATTTTATATTAAGATTAAAAAATAAACGATCAGCGTTATGTATAAAGTCGTGCCTTTTTCTGCTTTGTGTATGCGTTGTATTTTTTATTTCAGGAATAAATCGGTCATCCTGAGCCCTGAAAAATCATATGATTTTTCACTTTGATCAAGCCGTGAAAAATTAAGCTCTAATCAGGCCTTAATTTTTTACGCTGATCAGGCCTTGATCTTTTACACTGATCAGGCATAGATTTTTTACCCTAATCAGGCCTTGATAGTTTACCCTGATCAGGCCTTGATTTTTTACCCTGATCAGACGGAAGTCAGGGATTGTGTTTCAAAAATGATCAGGGCTTGATAAAAAATTCTGATCAAGGCTGGAAAAAGAAATCAGGATGCCTGATCAGGTGTTTATTGTAGCTGGAGCAAGATTTCTACTCGGGACTGTCGGTTGGATAATCATATCAGGTCTGGAAATAAGTTCTCGACCTTTTTATCATGAAAATAATTATTTATTTACTTAAAATCAAGGTACATTTCGGCCAGCAACTGTTCCAAATCCTCGTCTTCATTTTTTTTCGTCACTCTGCTCTCTCGTTATCTTCGAGGTTGAAATTTCCACTCCGGAACCTTTGAAACCACTTCTTCATGGTACCGACGGATACGGCATCTTCCCCCAATGTCTGACAAATCATCTCCTTAGCCTGGAAAGTATTTTTTTTTTCAATTCAAACGTCAAAAGCATACCTTGCCTAATATGCGCGTTATTGCAAATCATTTTGCTCATTGTGCTCGCGATGTATATTTCAAGGTTATATTAAGGGGTCTTCTCACTTTAGACGCTAAAAAAGGCTATATTCATGATTTTTTTAAAAATAGGTTTATATTATAGATATTGATATAAAAGTCGTTACACTTAATAAATACACTTTTGAAATACATTACAAACTTTTTTATGTATTTATGTAACCCAAAGAAAATTTAAACGCATTTTTCTCGAAACAACGTTTTTCGACGGCTTGTTGATGAAATCTTCGAAACTACTGAACCGATCATTATGAAACTTTAACCAAATATTCGTTACAATTATAGCTATAGCGCATATCAAGGTTTAGAAAAAAGTTTAATATGTACTATTGTTTTCCAAAAAACGGTGAAAAAACACGTTTTTTTTGTTTTTTTTCCGAAAAATGTCCGCCATTTTGTTAGTTTTGCATATATCAAAAATCGTATGATATGCGCTATAGCCATTGACATACTGAATCTAAAACCGTTTGATTTTTTTGTTTCGGATGATACATCACCGAGATTTCATCAACATCGTAGACCTACCATTTTTTCAGGAAATTTTTTATCTACCATTTTTGTCTACAAATAGTGACTCAAATAAATTATTATTTTTTAAATATATTTCGAAAGTGTATTTATTAAGTGTAACAACTTCTGTATTAAAATCTATAATATAAACCTATCAAAAAAATTCATGAAAATGGCGTTTTTTAGCGTCTAAAGTGAGAAGACCCCTTAAGCTGACGGTTCGGAAAAATGGTCTACTAGGTTCGTATTATATGACACCAGATCTTGAGAGAACTTTGTTTCGTTTGAACATCCAATACAGCTGCTTTTATTCGCAGGCTGAGAACTTATTTGTGCACCTAATAATATGACTGACACAATTGTATCATGATTGCCCAGCCATTAAACCGCAGTTACTTTCATTGTACTGTTTTTTTTTACCGTGGATGTTTCGGTCCTAAACAGCATGGACTTTTATCTCAGTGGTAGGCTGAACTCGCGTAAACATGATTGCATCGGAGCAGTTATTTGCGCGGTTTGCTGACGTCGTGTTTAATATCCGGTGCATACGGTCGTTTCAGCGCATATACACAGCTCGCAGAAAGTGTAAAAAGAGTATCCTATGAAAAGCTACAAGAAGGACAGTTCGAGGCGGCGGAAAGAGCACCCCCGGTACTCGTGAAGCCCACCCCCTCCCCCCGCCGCAGTCGACGTTGCGTTCCCACTTGCTGTTTTTGTTCGTGCAAGAGTTAATCCCAACACCGGCAAGTTTTCCCCGAAGGCACGGTCTCGAAACTCCTGGCATTGCCGGCGCCTCGAAGCACGAAGAAGAGAATACTTTGCCGGTGTTTCTCCAGATCTCGCTAGCCCAAGAGTAAGTAGTAACTTGAGGAGGTCGAAGGAAAAGGGAGGTGAAGCCCCTCTTTTCCAGCCTCCGCGCATCCACACCGTGGCACAAGGGACCTAAGCGAGAAGAAAATAAACTACATCGCATAAGGCAGCTCGCGGTGCACGTTACGACGAGATCGCACCGGGTACGAACTCAACACGACTTACTTAGCGGAATTGCACCTTCAACATTGCTATCCCAGGCTAATTAAATTAATATCTCACGCCGATGTTGCACGAGTCCGACGCGGACTCTCCGAAACACTTTGGCCACGCTCTCCATTCACCAGATCCATTCAACGCCATTTCGCAGGAACTGGATGCCTTCAATGAGCTTGGTTCGTCGCCTTGCGGCTAGTCATCCCTAACGATCTTCATATAAACGCGGACCTGAATAGACGACTCCGCCATGTATCTGACGCATCCACGAGATGATGTTCCCAACTGATTTTAGCAAAGAACAACCGTCTCTATTTTTCCTATTTTTTATATCTCTGCTAATGTTTCTCTCATTCCAGTAGTTTTCAGATTATTCCTTCTCAACTACAATCATCTCGCTAAAGGATCGAAAACAAAACTTGTCCACGAGACTGCAAACATCGGTTGAATCAACCAAGCCAGGACAGAAATGTAAGTGTTCGACGCGCTTCAAGTGGCGCCAGGCTCGTTCATTAAAACAACGTCTCAGCACTCGAAGTGATTGGGTTCCCAAGATCTATGTCCGCGACCACAAATAAACGCGCATCAAATTACATGATTCCGTATCACAAATGGCGAACGATTTTGGCTCGCGGTGTGGTTTCCTCATTTGTTGAGTAAATACGTATGTACAAGCAAGTGGAAGTTACGTGGGCAATTATGTTTCAAGCGTATGCAGCCCCAGACGTAAAACAATACTCGCTGTGATGAGTACACCATTCTTGCTTGATTTTTTTGTAGTTTCAGTCAGATCGCAGCAACATTGCATTGAAGCAACCTACGCATGACTACGCTCGAGAAATCATGTTTTTCAATATCAACGTTATTGCACACCTTGACTTTTCGCTCGTAGAGAAGGTCGGAGGGAGGGGGGTGTTATGACAGTTTGCGAACCTCAAGATCAATCGTCGCCCATCGTATGTATAGCTACAAACAATCGCTTACCTGCCTTCGTTCGAATGCTCCGCTACACACGGGAAAATCCACGGTACACAGAGAAATGAAATAATTTGAGTTGATAAGATTGTTCATTACGGGGGGCCAACAAAACCCAAACAAACACTAAAATATTTACATATGTCGAATACTCGTTAGATTGATGGAATGAATTATCCTTAAGATAACCTAACATTCGGTTTTTTTTTTGCAATAAATCATTCCTTGTCATCCCGTAATGGCAGGAAAATGAAAATTGCAATTTTCATTTTCCTACCATTACGGGAACCTTAAGGTTCCAAGCATATGTTGATCCCAGACGTAAGACTACATCTGCTACAAAAGCAAACATGTCTGAAGAACTGGTCTGAAGAATGCAACGCAACCAGATGATGTGGCAAAAGTGCACACGAGTCACAAGTGAGCGTACAGGCTCTAACATTTACGCAGTTACGTTGTAACACTAATATCAAACGGGCAAGTAGGCAGTTGGACGATCGCGTTGGATAGATAGCTTTTAGCGGAGAACTTTTGACACTTCGATATCTTAGGGCAAATAATTTCACGTAGTTTTCCGGCAAAGGCGTGCACCAGCTTGGCGCCAACTTTACATGCATCGACGAGTGTCGAATCGCATTCACAAGTTGAAAATTCAGAGCGTCAGTCAATCCGTACAGATCGTTCGAATTGCGAGAGTAAGCATGAGAAACTTCGAAGAACGTTCGCGCACTTCACGCTGAACTTCCAGGCTAATGACATGCATGAAGTAGTTCACATGAACGAGTTATTTTCATTTCAACAAAGAACTGCTGTAGGAAGTATCATTTTGTCCGAACGCGAATCTAAAACTTTAATTGGTATGGCATACTATTTTCCAGAATTATTCATAGCTTTTCAAATACCAGCTTAACAATAGTTATAACAATAATAGTGATGACAATGATCATAATATGATCATGACGATCGGTATAATAGTAAGAATAATTCAATGATAATTATGATAATAAAAACCAGTTTTGTTCTCGTAAGGTTCTCTAAACGTCTGCCATGTTCTTTTTATAATAAATTTTTAATAATAAATTGAAAATAATGTCTTACATAGTCTCCCAATAACAATATTAATAATCATTTCTACTTTAATATTATCATTGAACGTTTAGAATGAACTATCATTTTGCAACAAATATGCCTAATAATTCTTTAAACATTCCTAATATGTAAATCGAAAAAAAATCTTGAATTGATTCTCTGTAATAATAAAAAGAAGGTTTCATCTAAAGATTGTTATCTCGGCAAGCTTTTTTGCCGAGAGTTTTCGTATTTTGTTAATCAGTTCAAGAACCGATTCACAATACAAACAACTGTTATTCAGCTACAGTACAAACAACAGCAATATTATCACTCACATTGAACGTCGAGGAGTATACTGGCGTTCATCGGTATGGGCAGGGTGATATGCCGTGCGGTGCATGTGATGGTGGCATTGTGGTGTCCCCGCAACACCTTGAGATGAGCTCCGCTACGACCGTTCTGCGGTGACGGTAGAACAGTGAGATTGTCTGGTGGTTGTTCCGGGCCATCCAGCGTCGCTTGTGACAGTATCATGCCCCAGGTCAGAATCGGCGCTGGATTTCCACCCTCGGCGGCACACTCGAGCGTCAAGTCCGAGCCCTCCTTCACGGGGACAAATTGATTGCCGGGATCCAAGCGCCGTCCGTCTATCAGCAAGTAAGTCCCGTGCGGAGCATCTGCAACATAAGCAACAATGGCTCCATTTATCGCGCTCTACGAACTTCCACGATTGCATATTCATCGTCGGGTTTTGCAGCCATCTTTGACCCAGTTTTCGAACAATCTCGAGCGTCTGCGTCGGCAATAAGTGTAGGTAAAAAAGCTTTCGCAGCTTGGTAGGTGTGCACATTGGTAATTGTAATATTGATCTACGCTGACTTTGGCTTTTGGTGATTTTCGGTTGGAATCAAAGCTTGAAAATCGGCGGATTACGTATCGGATCACGCACGAAGGAGACTTCCGTAATATTTGTGTAATCATTTGAAGGATCAATGTTCAACTATTATGTGGTTGTTATTGAGGGGTTATGCCTAATTGTAAGTCTAAAAATCACTTTATTCAAAACCAATATATTTTGACAGTCTATTATCTTATAAACGTTCCCTGGAAATGTCAAGGTGATCGTATCAAAATTGACAGAACTGTAGGCTGTCATGTTGATGCTCGTCGGAATGCTCGGAGCGTCGCAATGTCAAGGTGATCGTATCAAAATTGACAGATCTGTAGACTGTCATGTTGATGCTCGTCGGAACGCTCGGAGCGTCGCTCGGAACTTTAAACACTTTTTTTCTCTCGAAAGTACGTGTTCAAAGTAGGTGAGCAAAATAAAAAGTTGTAAATAACACGTCTATTTTCTTTTGAAAAATCTGTCCAATGACTCGTCATATGGTGGGGTACGCGAAAAAAATCGCTCTCGGATTACGGATAGGGAAAAAACCATGAACAATTTTTATTTTTGACGCTTTTGCTACACATCAATTGAAACCTCTTTCTGAAGCAGAAAACTAGAAATTGTGAAACTGTGACAGACGGACGGACGAACATGATGAAGTTGTACGGGTTTCTTGTTCCACTGCGGAAACTTAAACCCCAGATTACCCGCCTTTTGAGGTAGTATTGTGGTCTAGAAATTTGAAAACATCGTTTTTTTTGTTTTTATTTTATTATTCTACAGAACTTTTTCAATACATCTGTGAACACCGTTTATTGATACCTACTCATAAAATTACCCGAGCTATAGAAATTACAAGAAGTACGCGGGGAATACAGTTGAGAATCAGCAACTTCGAACGCATTTCTCTCGAAACTACCCGAGCAGAAATTTGTTCAGGGTGAAATCCGGTGTTACATCCTAGCGAATGTGCCTTCTCTCGGTTATTCCCAATATCCTCGTTCGCCCTTATAAGCTTATTATTAAATGTATAAATCTAAGAATAAGACGAATAACAGCGTACAAAGGAACTTGCGTACGTTTCGCACGCATATTCAAATAACAGCGATATATACACGATAGCCGCACCACCACAGTCGTCGACTTTTCCTATCCCATTGGCTGTCAACAAGAACACGTTCTCAGGCGCATATTCCAAGAAGAGCTGCCGAACTAAAAATCAACCAACAGCTCCATCAAAAGACTCCAGAAATCCTACGTCGTCCCATCCGCATGGTGACCAAGAGAAGCCTCGACCCTAGATTATTTAAACATAACATAGACTAGACGGCTCCGCTGAACTTACAACTCCGGCTAAATAATAAGACATCCGGTCTCGCAGCGTAGTCCGATATACAAACCTCTCGATATGAGAAGTCACCAGAGCCATAAATTGACAACACAAACCATGCGAATGTTTAGGTCTCACATATCGAACTCTGTACTCCACGCGTTTTCGCCGAAACACGGGACAAAGGTCTCCTACCTTCTACGCGTGCAAATTCTATGTAAGGAATGATCGAGATCAATTCTACGAATCATGAATATCGCGACCAATCACGCTAAACCTTAAAGTTCCTTCTCCCACAATTTATCCCCTCCTAATTTTCATATCAAGAAAGACTTCCTTCCTGAAGTCAGTCTTCCAACAGTTTTCACCGCGTTCAGATCAAGTCTTCCAACAGTCTCCACCGCGTTCAGATCAAGTCTTCCAACAGTTTCCATCGCGTTCAGATCTCAGTCTCGCAAAATCTTCCATCAAATTAAATTCACTTCTTAATCTTGTTCTGACAGAATTCGAAGTGTAGAACCGGTATCACAGAGTTTCTAATATTATACATCTTCGGGTTTTGACCGAAGTGTCGTATAAACAGTTAGTCGACTCTCGCGGCCTCGAGTCTATAAAATAGTTCAAGTGCTGTTTACTACGCGGATATACATAAACACTCTCAGCGCCCGTAAAGTCTGGTGCTGGTGACCGCTTTCCGAACGCTAAGCGTGGCGTCCGTCAACGAGACCCTTATCTGCGAGCGACAACCGATACTCTTGCGAGCGAGCGTACTTACACACTGATCCACTCACGAACACAGCGACCAATGTAAGCGACAAATCTCATTTTTATGTTAATCCGATTGTTCCCCCGGCTTCACCGTTATTTCCATTGTCAATTTTTCTGTTAAACAATTTTATTCATCCGATCACTTATTTGTAATAAACCTTTAGTTAAGTTTGTACAAATTCGTCAGATTATTTCTAAATGCCAATCACTGCATGGCTTCCTAATTTTTAACTCATTCCAAGCACCACCCCTTTTTACACTCATCCCGTGCTATTGCGCTTGTCGTAGGCAAAAAAGGAGGGAATCTAAAAATATATGCCCACGTCCCTTCAGGACGTGATACCGGACCGGATCAGGCTGCCACAATAGCAAATCCGGGCCGGGTCAGGCAAATTTAGTCCGGCCCTGATCAGGGATGTAACGCTTTTGCATATTCAGGTCCGGATCAGGCACCTTACCAGGCTCGGATTAGGCTCTATATCTGGCTCGGATCAAGCAACTTATCTGGCTCGGATCAGGTGCCTCATCCAGCCTGAGACATGCGTGTCATCTGGCTCAATCATTTGATTAATTTTTTGTTTAACAATAGATCAACATTTATTAAATTATTATCGCAGTTACACGTTATCAAGTTTACTAACGTTATTAAAAATATGAAAACATTTTTTTTAAGTTTAAGTTTTTATTTTATTTGACTTGATCGTTTAGTTTTTGTTCCGGTTTTGGCGATGACCGTTCCAATCTTCCGCACTGTTTATGACCGCCGCTAGCCCATCCGAAATTTGTTTCTCTTTGATAGAACCTGCGTGGGGAGTACCATCATACTTTGTCAAGATTGCATCTGAAATATTTTGAATACATAGAAAAATTAGTAAATGTACATAGAAAAATCACATCTTTACATTAAGAGCATATATCAGTCGGACCTAGGGAGCGCCACCGCTCCCCCGTCGGGTATATCTATATTTATCATAAGTATAGATATATTCGACCAGGGAAAAGTGAGCGATATAGGCTCCGACTGATATATCCTCTTGAGATAATTAAATAATTAATAATTATTTTAAAATGGTGTACCTCGTAGTGGCGTAGCTCAATCTGTTTTCGTCGTTCTCGCATCATTTGTATATACATAGTGTTGTATATATATTATTGAGAAAAAAATGTTCGCCGGTATAAAATGCCATTTGCGCAATTATTTCTCGTCATCTGGTCCTTGCCCGTATGTATGAGTACATTTATGTACATATACGTATGTTTGTACTGTTGAACATTTTTTCTTGATACGAAATATATCACACCATATATATACAAATGGTGCGAAAGTGACAAAGTGAGGTTAAGCTACGCCGCATAGTCTTCGCCCATCAAGTCGTATTTTATATATTATCACTGTTCATGTGTAGATAATCCACAGTATAATCGCAAATATACTTTACCTGAGATTTTGTATGCACTGCACTTTATTGAAGGGCTTGCCTTTCTTCGGGAGAAATTGATGAACCGAACGAGATGTGTCGATGTAGCTACGGCGTGGCTGTTGCGCTTTCTTCTACGTATATAATACGGGACAGGCTGCCCGTATTATATACAAAAGTTTTGATTCCATATAACAATTATACAAAAAAATTAACATAAATATTTATTTATGATAAAAAAGATTTTGAAACAAAGTTTGACGACACGCACTTTCGGTTGATAACCATTGTTTTCATATATTTCGCGTGCCTGCGTGTGCAGCTGTCAAAATATTTCGTGAGGCTTCGCCGACAGAGGCGCTGTCTAATCCTAGAGAGGAGAGGTTACGGAGTGACGAGCTTCATGCGAGAAAAGGCTTCTATCCGGGGCAAATCAGGCGTGCCTGACTAGGGTGCCTTATCGATGCCTGATAAGGCTCCTATCCGGCGCAAATCATGCGTGCCTGATCAGGGCGCCTTATTGATGCCTGATAAGGCTCCTATCCGGCGCAAATCAGGCGTGCCTGATCAGGGCGCCTTATTAATGCCTGATCAGGCTCCTATCCGGCGCAAATCAGGCGTGCCTGATCAGGGTGCCTTATTAATGCTTGATCAGGCTCCTATCCGGCGCAAATCAGGCGTGCCTGATCAGGGCGCCTTATTGATCCCTGCTTAGGCCCCTGTCTGGCGCAAATCAGGCGTGCCTGGTCAGGGCGCCTTATTGATCCCTGCTCAGGCCCCTGTCTGGCTCAAATCAGGCGTGCCTGATCAGGGCTTCTTATTGACCCCCGATCCGGGCCTGATGGATCCTCAGGCAGCCTGATTAGATTTCTGCTCGGGTATGCTATTGGAATCGGCCACCATGATATCTCGATACCCAATTGGCCGATTGAGCTCAGATTTGGCATGCACCTCCAGTGACTGGTTTGTCAATGTTGGTAGCAGGATTGAGTGGAAATAATTATTTTTCATATACCTCCCAGAATGGTCAGAAAAATAGGAAAAAATGATAATCAAAGTTTAGCATGCCACCACTTTGTACATTTTTGTTCTCGGCAAAATCGCACACCAAACATCATAACACTCATACAGATTAAGAATACATTTGATTTTTTCTCCGGATTCATACACCGTCCACAACACTGGTCGCCAACTGAGGGTGTTTTTCCGCGCACCGTCGTAAACAAA